>QYTT01089558.1:49991-69906 GCA_006980735.1 Dasypogon diadema | reverse complement strand
AATATGAGCAAAGGGAGCATTTATATAATCCAAAGCATAAGGATTATATGAATAGAAAAGCCTACAGAGTTTGTTTAGTCCCAGCAATGAGACTATTATTTTAAGAGAGTGATTAGAGAGAGAGCCGATAAGAAGGATTTACTGTCTGAAGGTATGAGGTCCTGTTTGGACTGTTGGAAACATGCTGCGGTTTGTATTGCTTTAAGAATGGCCTTTGTTTCTGCATGGAAAACGGAAGAGGAAGGGTTGAGAGGAAAGGTGCCTTCTAAGTTATAGTCTGGTATCCAGAATGCTGAACTCGTTTTGTGTAGGCTCTTTGAGCCATCGGTGTATATAGGGGTGAATTTTTTCCTTCTGGTAATAATAAGCTTATGGAAGAACTCTTTGGCCTTATCAGTGTCCTGGGTGGGCTTCAGTAGTAGCACCTCATAATTTGTTTCGAAAGCAGGAAGATTAGATGCGTGAAAGAGATTGTTAGATGTGGATAATATCTTATAGCTACTCATTAATAAAGGAGGATCGATGCCTTGGAAAGTAGATACCTCAATAATCTTTTTAATTGGAGGATGTGCTCGTTGAGAATTTAGAAGTAGTATTTTTAATATCGTTTTGTCTGAGAGGAGTTTGTCCTATTAAGATTGAAGGACACAATGAAAGTGGCATATTGTAGGAAATCTATTGCAGTGTTGAGGCAATTGTTTGATGTGAAGAGAACACTGTAATCTGCGTAGGAGAGAATATGTACTTTATCGGGGATAGAATCGCCTATATTCTTAAAAAGGATGGGGCTTAGTACGGATCCCTATTGCAGACCCATATGACTCTGGGTTGGACTACTCGCACTGTCGGCTGTTGTAACAATAAGAGGGAGAAAAGAATGCTAATAATGAGGATGAAGGAATCAGGGAGGTCAAGAGCCAATAACAAATTCACATTAACCACAAAATTCACATTTTTCAAATTTGATTTAGAATAACTTTGCAAGGACAAAAGTGATCGGGAAAAATAAGATACCGTTGGAAAGCTACAAGTGTCCTATTTCAAATGAAGGCTTAGTTGTTATCCTGTTGTGATCTATTGTGAGGATTTATGAGGATTTTGTAGATTCAAAGGACAAAAATAACTTTGGACGCCGGTTTGAGGGGGAACAAACGTTGATCAGGACACTTGAAGGAATTGGTTGGTATACCGCATATCGATTAATTACCGGACACCCTGTATATTGAACATTGTACTAACCTAATTTTTGTTCGGGATCGACAACTCTCAATAGGCTCTGTGTCAAAATGTACAGTAATGATCATGTAAGATGAATATTTCAAGTGATTTAAAAGTAACAGTAAACGTTAAGAAATTCAGATTACATGTGATTAATGTCATGCATATATCTGATACCAAAACAATGATTTAATTAAATTCTCGATACCCCGCATATGACATCATTACCTAATGTAGAACAGTTCTGTAATCTCACAATGAAATGACTAACTCCAATTAATGAATCAGGGCAATTATGATTTAACCGCGGACATCATATTCCCACGAACATGTGCTCAAAGCATAATCAAAGAAAGTAGTAAGTAGAGGTGTCAGATGACACTTTTGTCTTAAATGCATTTAATTGCGTAAAATAGGTGAAATGAGTAAGTTCAATCATTTAGAAATATTACAAGTTGTGTAACGTTTTAGATAAGCTAATTTGTAGGTTAATTTTGTGATATAAATGTAGCTGTACGATGAGGAATAAACCAATTTTATTCAGAGATTCAACCAACTTGTTTTATTCAGGATTCAGGTAGACACTCGTTGCCAATATTATTTTTAAACTTCCGATTATTATGGGATTTATTTGCCGCACCAATTTTCAGGTATTCACCTAAGGGCTGCGGTAATTTAATCATTTCAATACCAAAAAAGCACGATACTCAGCCAAGGCATCAGTTCTACAGAATTTTGCAGAATTGAAAATATTCCTTTATTTATTGATATTTTGGTAAAAATAATTTACTACTTGCCTGAATTATTAATATAAGAAAAATTAATATGTAATGTAATCTGCTGGTGTATACAATACAAAATATTTCCTATATTGTAATACCTTAGTCGTTAGGGATAACGGTTTTTGTACTATTGAATTATTAAATGTTTAACTTCTTCTTTGTTTGTAAAACTTCAGTTGATGGCTTCCGATTTTTCCCTTATCTCTAGCAAAACTAACGACAGCATGCAATTAGGAACATGTTGTGCAAAGCAAGTTGTTAAAAGTGACACTATTATTTAGGAAAATAAACTCATTATAAATGAACGAGGCGAATGCTTTCAGTTGGATGAACACTGCAAGGTGTTGACAATTTTCTGTACTCGAGCAAGAACTTTGCACGGTGTTATCATATTTATAAGGGAAATATGCAACTTTGATAAAGTCTGTTCTCCTCCTCCACCTGTAGGGAAGTGAAAAGTAATTGTAAAAAGTTCCAAGCAATACCAGAAAGAGATTTACCATAGTTCGTTAAAACTTTACCAGATGCTTATGCAAAATACCTCGGTTCACTGTTGTGAAGGTCTGGTTTATGGTGTTTACGTTGCTTGCTTAAAAGAGCTTAATAGCTAAATTCTGCATGGGTAGTGTAATGACACTAAATTGAGGGATTGGTGTATAATACCATGTGTATCCTGGGATGTCGAACTTCTTGTGCTTAAATTTCAATGAGTTTACAAAATTGTTTTATGAGTTTTACCGAAAATTAGGTATTTAAGGAAAATAGTTTGGTTTAAGTGTAATGGCTTAAGCACTTAAAAAGACGGGTTACTTCTACAATTTGATCCCAAGCAATTAACTAGCAAACTAAATTGTTCCCCTCAAAAGTAAAGTAAAGTTATTCTGGCCGTAGACACAGTGTTTTATCTGCATTTGCGAGAATCTTATTGAGCAAAAAGCTTAAAATCAGTACATCTTTGGACTCTTTTTTTTAATCGCCACAAATGTAGAATAATGTGGATCTTGTGGTTTACATTGTTTCCTGCACAATGCAATACTTTTCTGTGCTGGACGTCAGTTGATTTTAAATCTGCTGTGGATTTTATTGATTCCATTGTGCTTTGTTTCTTTGCGAACGCCTCCTCTACATATATGGAGATTATATAAACGTATAAGGGATGCTTTATTGGAGCCAGTTTGCCGCAGAATATCGAGAGTTTGAAAATATTATACGTGGTGATTTCCAAAACATTATGAAATTCTCTACATAAAAAATATTTTGAAGTACGCAAGCGATTTAAAGGCTCCTTGTTGTGATTTATTATCTTAAGGAATTGCATTCATATATTTTCTTTCCAAATAGGTGCTTTACTATAATTATTTTTGAGAGTTCCTTCTGTTCATGTGGAAAAAGGTACTTTTACTCTATACTCTACCATGGTATAAATTTTCGAAAAATTGTTAAAAATAATTAATGACTATACAAATTTCGAATACCATTTAAATAGTAGAAATTATTAATTACTCATTTGCCTACACTGAGCATTTTGTGGTTGCTGAGGTGCTGTTTTTATTAGGCAAAATTATTGATTTGATTTCAAATCAAAAAAACGTATTTATCGGCAGGGTGCCGATAAATCGTTTTTTCCTATTCCTGCAAAAAAGTGCACATCAGGCTCTCACACCGGCTTGCAAGACACGAAACTGTTATTAAGATTTGTATTAGATTAAAATTTATAATCATTAGGAAATAAGTGCACATAGTATTTGAAAACATGTTAAGCACATGCGTTTAATGGGTTTGAGTTTTCCTCGGGGACATACAACAGAGGGAGACCTCGCCAATTCTGACCATTAGTTATGAATGCTCAAGCAGTGGCCTGAGTTATATAATGTTAGGATAATTTGAAGGCTACAGAACTCCTTGGGCCACCGCATGAAGTTACTTTTACAAAGGGTATAACTTATATGAGAAATAAAATTTAATTTCGGATCAAATGTCACGCCTAAGTCATTAACTGATTTAACCGATTGCACGAGTAGAATAGTATTAGCAGAGAATGTGTAGTAAATCACATGAGTATCATGGTTATTAAATTTTCCTATTTCAATTTTCTTATGATCAGCTTAGATTAAAATTTTGGAATGGTTCAAAAGATGTACACAATGTCATCAATATATAGAATAAAAATAAGGGGACCAAGATGACTTCTCTGGGGCACACCAGACGTGATTATTATGATTCTTGAGCTGAAACCTCGGAAAAACACTTGATAACATCTCTCAGGCAAGTAGAACTGAGTACATTTTAAAAATATGAATTTCGAAGATTTCGACAATTTTACCATAACAGCTGAGTGAGACAGTTTGTGAAAAGCTTTACTGAAATGTTAATTGGTTGGAAGAATATTTTTGTATTTCAAAGATATTTCCGAATGAAGTGTAGATTCCAGCAATTCCTATTGCCTTTCTAACAAAGTTTTGAAAAAATGGTGCCTAAAGGAACAAGTATGATATTAAAATTTGATTTAATTACCGCTGAAGGTATTCCATCAGGACTCGGAGTTAAGTCAAAGGCCATTTCGTTTAATAATGTGTAAGGTTAAAATCGGAAATAATTATTACAATTAATTCATTATAAGTTATTAATCGAGTCATGGTGGAGGCTGTGAAGGGAAAACGTAACTGGATTCATTTTCTTTATCCTGGAAAAGATAGAAAAAAAAACAAAGTAAGTTTGTGTGCGAAGTGCTACTAGCAGTGACGTTGATAAACCTTTCATTAACTGAATATTGAAGAGCACTGCTTTCAGTGAGAACCAAACATTAAAGTAATAAATATTAAGCATTAGAATGACGCGAATAAGTAGAAACGTAAGATGAAAACCCATCTCTACAATTGTGCAAGGAGAAAACCGTCAACAAGCACTTTGTAAGTTACTATTACCAGGAGAACACCATCCTGGGTAACTGAAAAGCTAGGAGAACACCATCCTAGCCGTCACGTAACGGAGTAGGAGAAAACCATACCATACTCCACAATCTACTGGACTTCACGTCATTCTTATATCATTAAAATTAAAATTAATTATAAAGGTTCAACAAAATCACAATTCTCAACTCAAAGAATTTTAGGCTAATTTCTACGCGAATAAATTGAAAATATAAAAAGGACACATCGCACACACTCCAAACTTAGTGAGATTTACTCACCCCAAAATATATTTAAAATCACTTGAACCACTTGAACTTGAAATCCTTTGTTCACTCTACTTTACACGCTGAATGATCACCAACTAATGAATATACGAAATCTTTGTTTTCTCCAAGTTAGTTCGCTATGCAAAATTTTATTCATTTAGGTGCACAAAGGATTTCCTAGGAAATTTCCAGTTCGTAGAGGTCTAGACCATGTAAATATGCATCCCTCATAAAATCATAGCACCCGAGCTGGACAGATTTATAACTTAGGTATTTTTAGAGAATTTGTCTAGACAGATCAATCCATTCAAATTCATTTGCCCATATATGCCACGAACTAGTTATGTTCAGCGAAAATATAAGGCTGAACAAAACATAAAGAGACAGGATAAGGAAAAACTCAAGATGTGTTAAATTTTACATCTTTATTTGGGATCAATGAAAGGAAAACAACAAAGATTTGAAATTAAATTTCAGTACTTTCTTTCAAATGAATTCATGGGAGATAAACGGAGATATGACAGCTGTACAAAGGTGTATCAATATGCAAAAAATTACACGATTTCGATTCGGCGATAAGGCCATCTCGTTAGATAGGAAACTAACTATCGTTAGCAAGAGATAATTAACTAGAGTTAGTAGTGAAAGAAAACTAAAATTAAAAAGTAGGGAATATGACACTTCGTTGGCTGAGCGAGCTGAGACGCAGATCTGCAGATTAGGGAGAAAATGTTGTCTTGGGTTTAAATCCTGCACAAGACACGACAATTTATCGGGGTACCAGTGGTTGGTTGGTTCAATTCTACTCAAAAATTGTACATGCGAAGCCACTTGGATGTTGCACAGTAATAATTTCATGCAAAAAATTGCTGCTCACTTGCAACATTTGTCAAGTTAAAATTTCTCAATCTCCTCTTTCCTAATTTCCTTCCGCCTAAAGCTGTGCTGAGCATAGGTAATAAATTAACAAAAAGAAAGGGATACTAACTATAAAAATTAAAACTTTGTTGTTGTGCTACAGTCCTAAGAAGATTTCGATTTTAGAAACATTTTGTATCTCTTTTCTTTTATTAACATCATTGTTGAATCTTTAATAATTTAATTTTACATATTTCTCGAAGTTCTCTACTTCTATATTCATCAATATTTATTCGTGTCACGAAAATGTTGACATAAAACGTCTTTGCAAAAAATTAAACATTACCCACAAGTAGTAATTCGTGGAATTTGATATCTCCTAAATAATTGATTTTGTCTAAAACACCTCGTGGACGTGAAAAAAACCTCCTCATCCACTTTCTATTGGACACGAAACTTGTGTAAGGCGTAATCCTATTGCGAAATCAAATCACGTAAGGACTACCAAAATAGCATAACAGCTGATGACCATGTCCTTGTCGCCAGAAAAAGCTGCGAATGTTTCATAAAACTAGAGAACTTTTCATGCACACCACAACCTGCTTTCAGGGAAGTTGTATAGCAGCAATGTAGGTGGTTGTAATGGAAGTCTAACTTTGATTCGCAGCCAGCTGTTTGCCCTGATTATCTCAAAGTGAAATCAGATTCAAAGTGGAACGTTATGTGGGTTTTGTATAAAAGGCTATTAATAATGAAAGGCATAAGCTGGCCAGGTGTATTCATTCTGTGGACCTTTACCAATGCGTTGCAGCAGCATAGCTTAATCAACTAAATTCAGTTATAAAAGGCAGTATTATGCCTGCCTGTGACACAGTTGTTACCGACAATTTTTGGGTTATGGTGGTTTATGGAGTACTTAATTTGTGTGGAGGAACCTCTGAATAGAATTGTAATTATTTGAAATTTCTTTTTAAAAAATTGTACCTACCTGCGACGATCTTAAATTACTAAACATAATTAGTCGCGTACAGTACTGTATAAATTAGAAATAATCCTTAAGTCCTTATGTCTTCTTATTAAAAGCAGAAAAGGTCAAGTGCTTATTTGCTTTAGTTTATCCCTTTGTAGTCGAATTTTTTAAATCCAAAATGGCGGATCCAATGTGGCGAACAATAATTTCAAAATGTCAACGGAATGCTGACAAAATGGTGGATATATAGATCTTTGGGGTTACTGATTACGAATTTGACAGTAACTTTTCAATGGATTCAATGGAAAAGCGAAAAGATGCTGCAGAAGTTATTTTAATAGTCCTTGGATAATGTGAACATAGTTATTATATATTATAATTATATACTTATTATAGGTATGTTGAGTATTTATTATCTGGGGAATATTATATTTCTTAAAATTTACAACTTTTCGTGCTCAACGCTTTTAGTTTTAATAATCTAGGTAAACTTTAGGACTTTTTTTTATAAGGTTGAAAAAAAAATTATTTTTCTGTTTTTATTACATTTACAAAAATGTTGTTTTCGCGAGAATTGGAGATAAAAAAGGGCAATCCCCCTAGAATTCCAATAGAGGCACAAGGCGCTTATTACAACAGGATGTGTCCGGTATCCTAAAGTTAGACGCTAGCGACACAGTATTTTACATTCCCCTATGCCAATCAGTTATCGGCGCGTCGCTTTCACCTTGACGCTGGATATAGTCGTTAATTTTATAATTTAGGTTTTAGTTTAACTAACATTACATAGCTAATCGCATTTTAGGTGTCAAACCCCTTCACATGGCACCAAATTCAAGGGCGTTTTGAATAAAAATGCAATCCGCCATTTTGTTGCGTCCACATATTGAATTCATGATGTGCACGTTGCATGATGTTCTATTGGTACCCATATTTAGGCGAAGAAAAAGGTAGTTCACCATATTAAATTAATAATGACGTCACCTGGATTTTCGTATTTTATTTGTCAAACCCTTTCATTTGATATCCCTATAGAGTGGGTTTGGAAGAAAGAGTCAATATCTTGGGTCGTCCGCCATACTGAATTTAGAATGATGTTAGATAGACTAGTCCACGTAACGTCAGTGATGTGGAATAATATTTACGAAGAATAGCCCTCTTATCAGAAATTGACTGTAATTTAACTATTACAGTACTATTAGATATTTTCTACGTTTTTATTCAGAAAATACCCAATAAGAAATGTAATCATTACTGAACCAGTTCTGGAATCAATTCCCGTAAGGTGAATTACCAATTCAATTACAGTCATAGGTGGCTACTAAAGTCATTACCCAGAATCGGAACCCGATCTTGAAAGTGAAATGCATAATTTGGTCTAACTAACATTTCTGCATTACTTTTGATATAATGTAATGCAGGTAGTAATGGCACAAAGTATACCAAATAGTGTCTTTCTTTATTAATTTATTCTTTTAAAGTTATGAAATATTTATCAATCCGGTAATTATTTCTAGGAGCAATACTTTACCTAATTTCCTTCTGGGATATTAGAGCTCTTAATCTGTACACCAAGAAACTGGGTTCCCACAGAAATCACATCTTTATTTCCAAAGCAAATAGACAAAATCGCGCAGCGAGAACCATCTATACTCCATATAATCAATAGATAAATTTGTGTTTTTTTTAATCGGAGTAATATGGGTGTGATATAGACCGCGTTCTTCGTTTTTTCACAGATTTTGGATGGTGTTAACTTCTCTTTGCTGATTTCCTTTTCCTGCCATTATTGAGCTTTACGTCATAACATATCTCTTCAATTTGAAATTGAAGTATCTTGAATAAGTACATCTCATGCTTTTTAAAAATAAAGCAGTAAATTTTTATTATATGAAAATCGAAGCACGGTCCTCTATGTAAACGGAATTTTCATTACATATTCCATGCATGTTAAGTCCGTAAAGCAACAGGCCCGCCTGTTACCATTTGCTGGAGGAATGTAGCCTCACTCTTGGAAAATTTAAATGACCAGCTTTGCATTTAATGGAATCCGTGTTATTCAACAATAATAACCAGAATTATCCCATTTGGTGGAGAAAATATTTCATGCAACACGCAGTCCCTTTTGCTAAATGTAAAATAACATTTAAATCACGAGCTAACTAACTTTCTTACATCACGCTCCCTTCAAACAACGACAGAACTAGGCATTATTTTATATTTGATACATAATAAGAGCAGCCTAACAAAAACGAAAAGGGAATTTTTAAAGGGATTAAATAGTAACTATACGGTTTGAAAATGACTCACTGAGGGAAAGTCACGTCCCATTTTCACGGAAATATAACCTTAGACTACTGATACTGCCTCCGCAAGGTAAAGTTGTAAAATTTAGTAGGTGGACTATAAAAAATTAACCAATATTTGCTGCAGTTATTAAGGCAGCTCTTGAAGTTTTTTATTAGGTAGTAAATTGAGCATTACTACGTCTATTTAGTTCCACGGAAGGCTTATGGTTTTATGCAAATTTCCTGAGAAGGGCAGACGAAGACTTAATGCCGATGCTCGAAGCACTATAGAATTATTCTTAATACGATGACTACATTAGACTGCAATACTTTGACACCCTGTGATGAGGTACACAAAGAGCGTCATAAACATTTGATGTGTCTTAAAATTAGTTGTGAAAATGTAATACTCTTGTATGAATTTTGTTGTCTCTAATAATCGTACTGAAACTTTTGACACATTGTATACCACAGAGAAATGCACTAGCAAAAATCATGAAATAAAGCCTTAAAAGAAGACAGGTGAAATTTCTTAATAGATAGGCGCTTCCATATAACGTATGAGGATTTTTATGTGACTAACGTTAAAAATTGCCAATGGATAAAGTTATAATAGCTAGAGAGCTTGGATTGAGGCCATTACTGGATAGAACCTTTATGCAAAATTCCCAAATACACTCGAAGTATATGATGAACGTAAACATTTCGAAATAATTTAAATTTTGAAGCGAAATTCACAAGGAAAACCACTTGAAAAAAATGTCCATATAAAGAGAAAATTACCTGGAAGGAAATGGAATGAAGAAAGTGTTAAAGCAAGTTATTTAGATCAATATCAGTTCGAATAATTTCATATTAGACCATTCCATGGAAAATTGACCAACACTTCTGACCTTCTGAATATGACCCACAAAAATATAATTAAATATAAAAAGATGAATAATACTAAAAAGCAAAAATGATGAACACTCACGTTGAGTGCATCGTGGATTTGCGTGGAATTCAAATACTTATGCTATAAATTTATTTCACCGAGAAGTACTTTCAATTAAGAATATTTTGATGTACATGAAGTAATTTTGAAGTACATTGCTTTTCGTCATTTCTTGAAGTATTCGCGCAAAACTGTTGCAAAACTGTCAAGAATATTTTTGTGTTGTATGAGTCTGTTCCTTAAATTTATTCCCTCCTCCGTTTAAAACCTGTCTTGATATAAGGGAAAGTATCTGGGTTAATGTAATTAAGCAAAGATTTGCTCTGTAATATCTTAAATGCCAGCATTCACATGTTCGAAAAAGCTTCCACCTTCCATAGGCCAAATTGTGTTGATTAATTAGGTTATGGATAGTTTCCGTTGACCCATGAGTAACTAGGATTAATGATACGTCTAGTTTTCCAGGGTAAAAATTTCCATTTTTATTTTTTCCACTTTTTGTTTCTGATTTAGAACAAAATATACCTAATTTGTGGTTTGGAATAATATCATTGTTGTGAATTATGAAAATAGCTTTTGCTCCCAAAATTTTGTCGTCTGACTTTAAAGATCGGTAACAGAGGAACAAATAAGGTGTATTGAGAAAATTACATGCTACCACTAATTCCCAAGAACCATATTCTTACCCTCTACCTTCAAATTATTAAATTAATGGGTCTAATTTTTAATATATGTATGCAATAAGATATGAAGCGAAGCGAAACACACAAAGTTGGATGAGATTGCGCTTTAATAGAGAATTATTAATTTATCTTTATACTAAATTTACAATAAAATTAGTTTGTTTTAAAATAACACAACTGTGTGCATTTAGTCAAAGAAAATATACAAAAATTCTTCTAATTAGGATTCCAAAGGAATTCAATGAGGAAAATTTCTCAGAGTTTCGTAGGGATAATATTCATAATTATTCTTTTTGAGTAATTTTTTACGGGGCAAGTTCTCAGCCCGTTAACATTCATAACAATTGTGTAGACAACACGTGCAGACGACTTTATTCAAATAAAAACATTTTTGGAATCACGTGAATAAGAACATCTGGAAGCACACAGGTACTTCGTGTTATAAGAGCACGTGTAGTCCGAGTTCGCAGTTTTGTGATAAATGTGGCGCATGTGCTTCAGGAGCACAGGTGTAGGGGAAATTTTTATAATATACGCGGTTTAGAAACAGGTCGCCGTCTTCAATGAGTACGGTTGGAATGCTATCCCTAACTAACTGCCTAATTCCTTCAAAGAGCATTTGCTGTGCACCTATTTTTTATTGTATGTTATATTCTACTCAATAAGAATATCCTCTATTTTAATTATTAGTTTCCTGTTCCCGTTTCCAGGATATGTAACACATTAGGTTTTGATTATCCCTTTTCATTTCCATTATCGCTTCATTCTACATTTCCTTCTTTTTATTCCAGCAAGTGTCCTTAACTCCTTACATCTTTCGAAATCAAGTGCTGGTTATTAGCTTTCTCAGAATATCTCCGAATTTTATCCAAAAAAAATCAGCGATTCCGAGAAAACCCATAAAATCGTCGAATTTTATGCACTGAAGTCTAAGTTAAACAAGAAAAGAAGCTATATAAACCCATTATAGCGAACGAACTATCTTATACCCTAGATGTTGGGGAGAATAGAATCTAATAAGTATATACTTAATGGTGCTGAATTTTGGTATATTTGCAACTGATCTTCACATCTACATAATATAAACGAATATAATTTGGTTGGGGTTGATTTCTGACGAATACTCCGATCATTCTATCGAAATAATTTGATATTTATCTAATAAGTTCAACATTCCAAATACTCGTGCTACTCTTCTTCAGGTGCTCTTTTAAGAAATTAACGCTTCTTCAGTACAAATTCTTCCATGAAAGCTGTTATGCTACTTGCAGCATGCAACGTACTAATAGAACACTTTCATACCTCTTTGATTTTTAATAAGACATCTAACTACCAAATTCCAATTTTCTAGCTTAAAGCGTTCTCGAAATAACGCGTGGACAGACAGACAAACATCTGTTAAACGATTTTTTGCGCTCCCATTGACAATATAGTTTATTACCGTATAACACGAATATTTTTATACGTTACAAACGTTTGCTCAAAGCTATAATACCCTATATTTATAGGGTATAAAAATGTGTCCGCCATATTCGATGCACGGTCTTGGATTCGTAAAAGCTAACGACATATTCGTGCACAGCAACCATACAAATCATAACATTTGCCACCTGTATGGGCTTATTTTCATGACGATCTCGAAACTTTTGAGAAAACTGACATCTTCGACTGCCATATTTGACCGCCATCTTGAATTCTCAAAAGTTAATGTCAAATTCTTAATTAGCCGACCCCAAAGACCTATATATCTTGTCCGCCGTATTGGATCGGTCATTTTGAATGTAAGAAACCCGACTCTAGATTCTCAATCAGCTACTTCGAAAACCTATATATGCGTATTTTCATGAGGATCGCAAAAACTTTTGAGTGAAATTTCTGACTTTAATAAATAAAGCTTTTATATGGCAGCCCCTTGAAGGAGTTGCCCGATTTGGTTCACTTTCTACCAGGATATTTAGGTTTTACCAAAATACGTTTGTGCTAAATTTTATCCATTTATTTCGAAGCGTTATCGTTTTAGAAAGAAAAAATTGATTTTTTATTTAATATAGTTGCAGGTTTCATTTGGCAACCCTTTGAAGGAGTTCTCCAAATTCTCCAATTTACGAACCTAATTCAATTTTAATACTGAGATATGACGTCTTAAAGAAATTATATCCGGATTAGTACCTACAAGCACCAATTTAAAAATTTCGGAATCACTAAACCTATGGAAACCTAATCGGTCTTATTTTACAGGTAATTGGTGGGCAAATTTTTTAATATTTAGGCATATAACAAACGCAAATAAACCCCACAATTTTTTTGTGAAATTCTAATTTGGGTGTGCTAACTTCACAGAGCTTGTTATTTCGATTAATCCATTGAAAGCTTTTAGTGTAGCCCCAGGAGATTTAATCTTTAATCGATCATTTCTTATCAGGACGAAGTTAGCGAGTGAATGTCAATAGCACTTTCTCTTCTGCGTTGCCTTTGACGAGGGGTGAACTTGGGGGTATTGGAATCACTGCTTTCCAGCATATTTATTGATGACCTTTCAGAAGTCCTTTGATTTTCGGAAGTGTTGTAATTTTGGTTTCATTGCTTTGCAATGCAGTTCAAAGGGGATGTGCTTTATTTTAATTAACTTTCTAAATTACGCAACCTCAAAATATGTAAGTAAAACAACTGCAACGGAATGGTTTATTGTTTATTATAGATGCTAAATTAATCAAGCATCAGTATACATTAATTAAAAACTTTGTCAATTCTCATATATTTTCTGATGTTAAACCATCTTACAAAAAATTATTAGATCCGAAAAAGCGAAATAGAACTGCAGAGTTTGCCACACTGTCGACCGGATGCTTGAGTCGCAAAAATTTGATTTAGAAACTATTTTTTATTTTGTTTTGGACAGTGGACAAAATTGTTCAGATTTAAGTAGCGGAGAAATTCATGGCTCTCTTCCACCCGATTTTGTAGGCACATTCGTATTCAGTTTGTAAAAGATGGCTGAACTCTATGTGCAAGAAGGGTCTAACTTTTAGAAACCAAATTAGTAATTTAAGACATTATTGGTGATTGTCAGGCTAAGGTGAAACATTCCTTACAATGAACCATGGTTGATGGTAAGATCTGTTGTATTCTTAGTGAAACAGTTTCAAGTGGGTGTTACACAGCTCTGCCTAAAAGGCAGCGAAAGAAATACATTCAGGTTCAATTTATGGAGAGATTAGGTTTAACCCAACGAACTGCGAAGTGGTAGTAGTGAGACTTCAAATGACAGAAATACTACTAGAAAATTTTTCTCAATTGCTACCATTTCTGCCGGGGAATTGATAAATATATCATTCACAAGCTTGGCGCCTTGCTCACATCAGGCTGTAGCATAAATGAATATAAGTTTAGGGACTTCGGGTTAGATACAGCCAAGAAACTCGTCAGGGAAGCTTCCTGGTACAATCTTCCTGCTTCGAAATCTACAAATAAATATATTGAATTATTTAGATGCAATCATACCCGAAAAATGTGCAGCTATATCGTCGTAACTAACACCGACGTAGAACTTCTCCTTAACTGGGGTCCGTTTAGTACTTTAGGAAAACTTCCCGGAAAGAAAAACACTGTATTATCTAAGGAAGTAATAAACATATTAAATGCTTATCTTGGTCATGTCATTATGGGTCATTCCATGAAAAAAAGAAAAATAAAGAAAAATTCCATGTTTTTCTATTTTCTTCAAATTTTATACACACGTAGTACTCCTGTCCAGTATTACTCAAGTGTAATACTTTACCGAAATAAATTGTCGTTTGCAAATATTCAAAATATTTCAATTTGACAAGGTGTCTACTTTTAAAAAATCGCAGAAATTGCAATTTGTGTCTTAACGCAATGATATATACCTCAATTTAAAGTAAAAGATCCAGCTACTCATTTAAAAATACCAAGAAGGACATCTGAGCTAAAATTGACTCAAACGATATTTAAGGATGTCTGTATCCTTGAATATCCCGAAAAGCCAAGGGGGGAAATTTTGTTCATTTTTGTATTGTAGGTAGTTATCTTACGAAAGATATCCTTAAATCTCATGCATGGATGAAAAGGGATACATGACAGAGAATTTTTCAAAGCTTACCCGGTTAGGTACCTCCATTACAAATTGAAATTGCTGGTAGTAGGAAAATGTTTTTTAAATAATATTTTCAGACTACCTGGTAAAAGTTATTTGCTTTAAGGACTTCGATTATATGACGATACTTATTTACAACTATGCGGAAGCAACAAGGCTTATTACACCATAAAACGGTTGTACTTGCCAAGGCTGTTCTTGGATAAGTCTAGGGACTATTTTAATTGCCTTATTTATCTATATGAAGCAAATAAAAAAATGTTAAGAACAATAGTAGTTGTTTAGTATTTACGGTCTTGTTAAATAGCAGTAATTAGGTTTCTATAAACCCCGCACTAGCAAGCGTATTTTTCTTTTAGTCAATGCAGTCAGTTTACATTTATTTTCTCTATTATCAGGCGTGAAAAGAATAGAATAGAATAATTTCCCATGGAAATTGGTTTGTGCATCTACTGCAAGAATAATGCATCTACTGGAGTCCCATGGGAATCGACACAAGATTGCAAGTCTTGTGTGCTGTTACTATGTTTATTATTATCCTCAAAAGTGAGATATATTGCGTGTAAAACCTTTTCCAGTACAAACCATCCTCCCAATTTAAGTAAACATACAAGGTGAAATGTTTATACATGTGTATATTATATGTAAATTCATGCACATCTGCTCATGGAATGTACCCGAAATATCATCATTTTGATGATTTTGATTTGTTTTTTCTCTATTTGCCTTTTGCCAAGGTGAAAAGAGGCATTTTAATTCCCTCAGTTAACGACATATCATATATATTTTCTGGTTTGAACATATTTTCCAGTCGTGACCTCATAATTCATAGGCAGAAAGCTCCAGATTTTCTTACTCAATAAGCTCAAAAAGTCGGAAAGTCACGAATATTTTGTGCCTTTTCCTGCCTACTGACTACCGCCTACTTGTTATGCTGAAGAATTTCAGTCATCAGATGCTATAAATCTCTTTTCCTTTATTACGATGTAGAATGAGAGCCCTTTCCGACATCGGGGAAAATCTGTAGAGGAATAAACATAAAAAAGGAAACTAATAGAACCCTTTGACTCCGCTCTACGTTATTATTATTTTTTTTTTCCTACCCGAGATTACTTTTCCCGAATCATATTCGACCCCAGTTGTAAGGCTCCGAAAAGTTCTAGCATAAATTCAAGGCTGGCGCTATTCAGCGAATGAGGCCGTTTTTCTTTGCCAGTTTTCAATCTTACGATTAGTGTCTGAAGACGGAGACTGCTATTGATTAAATATAAAAGTTATTGAAGAGCGGTTGATTTATTTGGAACTTTCAGGACGCTATAGGGTAAGGGAGTATTTTCATAAAACTTATTTTTTCCTGAGATTTATTAATCTGCTGAGAAATAAACATCGCTAGTTAGAAAAAGTTTTAATTTTTATTACTGTAAAGACGTTACTACTCGTTCTGTTACGTACCTAAGAATTTCTTCTATGACGATGAAAACTTTTGTAAAGATTCAAATGAATTATTTCAAACTTTGTCTTAATTGGTAAAACTTTCCTTCATTTGAAGGTGAAATCGTCGATGAGATAATTGAGTAAGAAATTCTGTCTTTATAGAAAAGTTCAAGAGTAATGAAATGCTTTTAGTATATAAGAAGTAATTAAGCAAAGTGAAATAATACGGAAATGAAGTGAAGGGGAAAATATTGAGTATTTATAGAAATGTGAGAAATGTGTGAAGTATAGTAATAGTAATATTTATTGGGAAGAAAATAATAATCAAAAAGTAGATTACACTAAAAATCAAATAGATCTATCAAAACGAAAATGCGGAACTATAAGAAAATAAGCAGCACTCGTTGGCCGAAACCCCTGTGCAATTGGACAAAAACTTTTTATTATTTTAATTAATATCGTCTCAAACAACAGTATGGATCTATAAAATTAGAAGAGTTGACGGTTTTTCTTTTCATTTATTGTTTTATTGCTTGTTGTTACTAATTTCGGATTTTCTTGTTTCCACATTGAAAAGTTTATCCTATTTTATTTTTCTATTTTTATTTTTGGAATATTTCACTTCAATAAAAATTGCAAATAACAGATTTAAATTCAAAATTATTTTTACTTTATTACAAGATTCCGGGCATCGCTTCGGAGAACCAGTGCCGGCAAAGTGAAGGTCACGCAGAGCTCTAGAAAGGTCATGGCAATAGTTTTCTGAGATACTGAAGGTATTTTGCTGCTGGACTTCAAGAAACGTAATACCGTTGTAAATTGGATCATCCACTTTACAGTCTGGACTTGGCGCCAATTGACTATTTTTCACCTGCCAAACTAAAATCGGATTTACGAGGAAGGAAGTTTAACTCCGATGAAGAATTTCATGAGGCGGTTAGGCAACATTTTGAAGACAAATCTTCAGACAATTATTTTAACTTATTAAAAGATGTGAAAATGTGTTGAAATAAAGGGAGAATATATCGAAAAATAAACACTGTCTTTTTCCTTTCTCACCCCTTCTTCTAACTTAGGCCACGAATACTTGGACCACCCTATACGTATATTATTCCATTTTGAGGACATCTGTACGTTAGCTACAAGTGTACAACGAGGATTAAATTTTCCAAAATAGACACATGAAAATAACTTTTTTTAAATATTTCTGTTTAAAAAATGTCAGATGTAGCAAATACACATTTAAGAGCAACAATTCATTATGACCAAATTAAATTAAAACTTTGTGTGCAGCAAAGGAAAATGCATACAATCTGTAACTGCTATAGAGCTTTTTAAATCTCACTGCCAGATCCTCATCTGCTTATTTTGAATTTGTTACTTTTTCGTTAGTGTGTACATATATTTTCATAAAATCCTGCGTATTTTTCAGGAATCAATAAATCACACAGCTGTCAGCTCAAAATTTCTCAAGGATTTCTAGTTGCTATGCACTTAACTGCTGATATAAGGTTGAATTTGTAAATATCTGGGAAGAAGTTCAAATCCCTCTGTTAGGGTTTCGTTCACCTATTCCCTTGGAAATGTAATCCCCCCTCAAAATTATGCTGGATATATGTACTTGGTATTCTGGTGATGTGTTATTATCCGATGCTGATATATGTTATCTCACACTTGAATTGCTAAAAAGTAGTTACCGTGCAAATTTGAGGTTCAGAAATTATAAAGCACGACACGTAAACACCATGATTGGCTGTGTGAAAAGGAAATTTTTTGTAATAGTTATTAGCATAATTAAATTCACACATTCAACTATATTATATTAACTTTGGGTATTGATTTATTTTATTTATTTTAATAATATGTACTTAAAACGTGATATTACATAATTGTATTCAATATAGGTCATTTGTATTATTATTTACACTAATACATTATAATAAGAATGTAGTGCCTGCGTGTACATTTGTTTATTTTTCAGAATATTGAAAATAGCGATACAACATGCGATTCTAAGACGAATTACACAATTTTCAGGAGTTTTATTTGCCGAGAGTCAAAATAGATGCAAAATTATTGGGTCTAGGAATAAAAAACGTCGCAATTGTGTGTCATAAATTATCAATTGAATTACGGCCTCGATTCCCCCTGCATTCGTTATAGCAATTAGCGTTCCCATCTTGCTGAAACTGACAAAATTGCTACCAAATAAGCAAATAATAAAGGGTGTCCCAACAAGAGTGGAAAATTTAAATTTGGCGCCATTTCTGCTGCTATGCGTCGTTGGTAGTCCAACTATTTTGACAGTTCAATGGTAGGCAGTCCGCCATTTTTAAAAATCGATACCCTTTAATAAGCCCCGAAACTTGTGGCAGTTGAAATTCGAAGAAAATCATCGCTAAAGCTTAGTTTGCATTGGAATTGAATTAAATTTTTGAAGTGGAATTCACTTCGAAAGACACTTAAAAATGTCCACATGAATAGAAAATGTTGAGCTCCAAGTGTAGAAAACATTTAAGTTCTCCTGAAGAGAAGCACAATCATCGATATCGTTGATAAAGGGGAAGATTTTCATATCATCGGCATAAATTAAGATATTGGAGTACTTCAACAGAAGCACAATAAAAAGTATAAAGTATAAAAGTAAAAAGATAAGGGGGCTAAGATGACTGCCCTGAGGCACATCCGAGGTCTTCCTTATGATTCTAGATCGAAAGCCACGAAAAAACACCTGGTATGTTCTGTCATACAGGTAGGTACGATTGGACCCACCTCAAGATTAAAGTTGGAAATCTAAATTTTCGTAATTTGAGTAAGATGACCGAAAGCGATAGTTCATCAAAGGCCTTACTAAAGTCTGTATAAATACAATCAGTTTGTAGCTTTTTACTAAAACCAGATATTGTACAATTGGGCACAACACTGCTTTCAAAGCTATATCATATGAAATATTCAGACTCATGTGACATCAAAATCCTAAACTGAGAAAATTTAACGGAGGGTAAGTGTGCTGTCAGCTAATTCTCTCTTAATTTTCGAGTACGCGAACAGATCTATTATAACACTGCTCAAAAAATAACTTAACACCTTGAGTGCGGTGTCGCTCCCTGGTGACAGACATTTGAAAGCTTTCTTTGTGCAAATGTACTTTAACACGTTGAGCCGTGCCGATCACCGTTGGCAGACATTTAAAAAGCTCTCTCATGATGAGGGCACTTTAACACGGAATTCTCTCACGAAAGCTTTTATGCTAATTGCGAAAGCAAACATATTAATGTTTTTAGGTATTTTGTAGTTTAGGCTTCCGCGGTTAGTTTGTTTATTTGAATAGTCTTTCGGAGAACCGCGTCTTTTTTGTTTTTCGTCACGAACGCCCGTGAAATATCTCACACGCGCCCGCGTAGAATTACACGATATTTCGCTTGTCATGTCGCAAGCTTTTTCAAGTGTTAACTG
>QYTT01089558.1:27032-39184 GCA_006980735.1 Dasypogon diadema | reverse complement strand
CTTTGACAGCGAAGACCCCCACAAGAAGAGAGAGTATGAGTTTTTTGGCTACGCTCTCATTCGTACATTTTAGCATGGAATGCCATCTCCTTTAGTTCTCTCCTCGAAGCCTCCACCTCTAGATGAGAATTTCTGTATGCCAGAATTATGGTACTTTTTATAAAGAATACTGCGGATTAATAAATGTACTGCCGTAATTCTCTATATAGTAAAAAAGGGTAGACGAACGAAAACTCATAAGAAAGTTTTATCAAAGCAGCCATTAAAAAATGCATTAAAGGACAATCCTAGAGATTTTTCATAATTTTTTAATAGCGATTACAACGTTTGAACTTTAACTTCCAAAATTTGGGGACTTCACCGCCCACTGCTTTTCTCTTAAAAACTTGTTTTTCATCCCAGTGATTTTTCCAAAGATACCCACAAAAATACTTGGGATCAAGTTTGATGTTTCTATCAAATTTACTACACTATAAATCAAAGAACTCATACAGGCTCAATTTTCTCCCTTGTTTACCGAAAGATAATCTCGTCGCCCTCACAGATAGATAATCATGGACAGAATAGAATGATGTTCCTTTTTCACGCCATTGGGCACTAGAACTAGGCTTGGTTTAGTCAGCGAAAAAAACGAGACAAATATGTTGAATATCTTAGCAACAGACAGCAAAATCCAAGCAGAAATCGGTCGATTCCATCTCCCTACCCGGGCCTTTTCTCCATTTTCCAATTTTCCACATCATAAGACTACTTCGGTCTGGTACTTTGGCCTTCGTTTTAAGCGTCAGCAAACATCAACTCTGAAATTTTAGCGGTTTTCTAATTCTTAATCAAAGCTTGTAATCCTCATAAAAATGATGTCCGTCTGGAGGATGCTACTAAAATGTAAAACTTCAGTAATTTCTATTCATTCCTAGGCTGGTGAGCGTCCCAAAGCATCTCTGGTGAAAGAGTTTCGTGCTTTTCTGGAAAGTTCAAAAGGTGAAGCAAACAATAAGTTCGAGAGCGAATTTGTCCAAGGCTTTGTCTTTTACGTGCTTAACCTCATTATACATAGATAAAAGTTTTAATATCAGTAGGATTATAATGTAGAAAATTTTCTCTTCTTTAAATAAATCTGAGGCCCGCTTGTCGGGTAAAATCTAATTATAAGTAAATCTCACGATAATGTTGACTCAGGGTAATGGGATTAGTAATTAGATGGAAAAAATAAAACCTCAGCAAATTGTTGGGACAGCGGATTGTATTTAGAATGATGGAAGATTATGGTATTGTAATTAAAAAATTCACTCGGAGCATAATTTCTCAGATAGTCCTGCGATGTTTTTTGGCTTGCTTATAAAAGTAGTAAGTGGTCTGTTGGATCACTTTTAACTGAAAGATACATGTCAAGTAAGCACTTTGGGGCGGATTAAATTTCATCGGCTTCTTAACTTTAATCTTAAAATTTGTAGTGGATGCAGAACCACACAATATGTATTTAATACAATCCCCAGTGGACGTAATGAGTGTTAGTTTCTTGGAAGAGTATTCCACTTAAGGGAATTTCTTTATTGAACATTGAGTTTACTTTAAGTATGTAGGTACCTATTTTATAATAGAAATAAACTCGTTACTTCGCGTTAGTAAGTGAATATGTTATCGTCTATATCTGACCGGTGTTTGATTTAAAAAAAAATATCTCTTTAAATGTAGATTACGAGTCCTTAATCCAAAGAAAATACACGCATTTACTGTTGAGTGTGAGAAGGGTGTATTAAAATTTACTTCGAAAATTGGAATATACCGGTTTTATTTATAAAGCAAAATTTCTACAAGTACATCACGAGCAATTACGTGGTGTACTTGGTATTAGCTTAAAACGGAACACCCTTTATATTTGGACATCATCCGCATAAAGTTGATATTTGCAATTTTTAATAACATTGGTAGATCAGTAATGTACATGCTGAACAGCAGAGGTCCAAACATAGATCCTTGAGGGACTCCCAGATTCATGGATAAGGAATCTGACAGTCTGTCTGTCTGTTGTCTTCTAATAAGATAAGATGAGATTAACTTTACTTTGGGAAACTCCATGAAAAACTAGTTTTTGTTTATAAATCCGTCGGCCAAGTCTGGAACAAGAATTTCTAGCTAATCTTGAAATGTTACTCGGATCGTTCAACTCTGATATAATCACTTTCATTTTTCTATTGCAATCAATTTCGAATCACTGACATACTGCAATCCCCACTATGTTATTTTCCGTTTCAGTTTCGCAGGCGTTAAAATTCATGATGGATAAAAGATGCATGTCCCAGCTCGGACAACTTGATTTTTCTCGTAAGTAGTCAACTACCGATATTAAATTTTAATTCTCATAACCACATATTCTCAAAGTTACGTTCAGAGAAGACGCATAATTCATAGAAATATACAAAGCTACCATAAATTTTAATTAAGTTCTTGGCCACAGGGAAAACCTATTAGTCCTTATGACTCTTTTGGCCACATTTTTACTTTTCGGTTGAATAATTTCTTTTTCATGAAAGGTATTAAAACCATATATTTTTATATACACTCTCACAGCCCATCGAAAGAAATATTTGTTGGAAACAGTAGACCACAAACTATTGCACTTTAATTTGAGGATGCTCACCGGGATGGAAGAATTTGTAATATACGATGCAACTTCTACTTCCTGCAGTAACGGAGCGCTTGTAATGTGAGCAGAAGACGTTTCATCTAGGAAATCTTAAAACTAATTCCTTCAAGTTTATTTCAGGAATAACTCATCTAAACTGTGCAGGAAAGGTAGGATGCAAAAATTGTGCACCTAATTCATTTCCTTACGGGTAAATGCACATAAATTGCAAAGCGCTGTATTCGAAATCGCTATACAAGTACCCAGTTCTTTGAACTTTTAGAACAAATTTAAAAATGAGCTGTGAACAAAGCAAGTTAATGAAATTAATTTTGGGCTTGTGGTTTTAAAATTCGGAATATATCTGCCGTTGTCATCTGCGATGATTTTCTGAATATTTAACAAGTTATGAATGCCCGCAATCGTAGTTTGTAATGTAAATGAAATGGAAAAGATTACATGGGTATGAATGCGTATTAATGTGCAATGCAGAGTTGTGATCAATTGATTTGTGGCCAAAATATGATATCATTCTTTAAAGTAATTGTAATAATGAAACTGAGGACATCAATTTTATTTTGACAAAGTGTTTCAATGATAGCAATAAACATTCAAAAATTTATTTAATATATCTGAAATCTTTATTTAAATATTAAATGTGTTGGATGCAATTACTTGTGACATACAATATACATAGATATTTCTTGAAGGTAAGGTTTCATTTACGTTAAATTTTCATGATATATATTATATAACCGCACCCAATTCCACATTAAACTAGTTAAATTTACAGTTGAAGCATATGGGGAAATGAAATTCCACTTATAGGAATTGTAACAGTAACATTGAATAGTCTATTCAAAAATAAACATGAACCTTTAGAATTTCTGATAGTATATATAAACTCAATACCAATTCTATGATTAATTGAATAAATAGACAGTCTTAAAGTGGATTGGGGCGTTTTCTAATGCAAAATGGAGCACTTATTGTTTATGCATCTGGTAGTTTTGTCTGACTCACTTGCAACATTTGTCAGGTTAAAATTTCCCAACCTCCTTTTCCCTAATTTCCTTCCGCCGTAAGTTGTGGTGTGTGCGTCATAGGGTTGTCCCCTGAGCTTAGGCAATACCTTAAAAGATGAGGATATCAAACAGTTTTCTTGATGGCATAAATATCTAAGAAAACTTACTCCTTTATGATTGAGTAATAGTGTGAAAAAGTCTTCAAAGAGAATAATTAGCTAACTTACATGAAAGTCATTTAGGACTTATCAAAACTAAAGAACGAGCTTAATACCTAATTTATTATAGAACTATTAATAGTTGCCCTGAAAACATTACACATTTTGTCAACTACATCGCAGTTCCAGCAGTAAAGACTATATTATATTTCATGATATTCCAGAGTTACCTTCCTTAAAAATTGGTTTTGTTATCTTTGATTTGGCAAATAATCCATATTTAGTTTTAGTGACTATGATTCTAAATGCCTGGAGGTAATACCTTTCAGAAATATTCTGTAACCGAACCATGAACTGGATTTGAACAATAACATTGAACTCCTTTTTATTAACGCTTTAAGATGGACGAAACTAGGTTTGTATACTTTATCAATATGTACTGCAATCTTAAAGTGCTCCTAAAAAATCGTTCACCATATAGTGCTCAAGGCCAGTTCATCTGTAGCAGTTTCGAAGGTATCGGATGATTCGCTCTCTGCTGGCTGCCGACGGTACATAAGCATAAAATTGGTAGGATTTCATTGAAAAATTTATGTATACAAAATTTTATATCGATACAAAGGTAAAGAACCAGGATTTAATTGCTTAGAAAATAATTTTACCGTAGAATGGATAGTTTAGGCACCATCAGGTGATGAACAAAAACTTTTGTCGTACGGTCCATAAGAATGGGTGGAATTTGACGGAAAATGAGGGGTCATAACTTCAGGAAGATAATTTCTTCGATTTGCGGAGGATTTTCCAAATGCAATTTGCCTAAAATCAATTTCTCTAATTGAAAATTTCTCGAACGAGCAATTTCCCCAAATTTGCTTAAATAAGAATTTTCCGCATGAGCGTCCCTCCAAGACACAGCTTTCCGGAAAGTGTACCCCCATTAAAATGCTGTTCGTCTCCTCCACGGTCGTTTTTCCTGTTCTATGCAGAAGAAGTCCAACTTTGGAGATCGGATCCTTAATGAATATCTTCTGAAGTCTACTGACTTTTGAGATAGTTTCCATATTTGAGCAGAAATTCCTCCATGACTCCCTTTTTTCGTCGTCGCAGCGTTCTCTTCAGCTCTCTCTTTTTCGCCTTGTAGTCCCCCACGCCTGCCGCTTATCACTCCATATGGCGTGGTTGAAGGTTCTTCTCACCCTTCATCCACATTCCACCAGAGAGTGGGATTCTGATCGTCAACTGAAGTAGGAGGGCATGCTTCCCGAAATGCGTGTTTTACAGCTGAGGTTATTACCTCCAGCTGCGACTCCGCACTTCTTATGGTATTAGGTTTTTTTTCGTACCCCTTCCTTCATTTTCATTTCGAACAATTCTGTGCACTTTGCCACGTCCGTGTTCCGAGGAACTCTTACAAGTCTTTTATCTCTTCTTCTGGAACCATATTCCATCACAAATTGAATGACTCTATGATCTGACCTCATCCCCTAATCTGGGAGTCTTTCCACCATTTTGCCATTGCATAGGGTCACAACGTTGGCTCCATTTCCTTTATTAGCAATATGAAGGTGTCTTCCAATCACAAATTACAGTAATATCTCTCCTCTGGGATTTTCGTCCGTGCTGCCCCACACTGTGTTATGCGAGTTAGTATCGCACCCAATGATCATTGAAGTGCTTACATGTAGTGAAGTGTTCTCTCGCTACCCGGCAAACACATTTTTCTTACTTCAATACACGAGCGTCCGTGGTCCTTGTACACAGGTCCTACTTTTAAATCAAGAGTTCTCTTTTATGGTGTAAAGGCGCGGAAATTCGTACGCGGCATACCCAGAATTTTAATAAAGAATAAAAGTTTTCCCTCTGATATATAATCTTCTTTGGACCATTGAAATTGTTGCAAACTGTGCAAACACTCTTTGTCGTGATATAAATCTTTATTAAAAACTTCACAGTGTTCACTTGGACTGCAGCCATAAATCTCTATATAGAAATCAAGTAACTAAATTAGGAGCTCTTCAAAAGTCCTTCTGCTAGTATTAAATTCGAGAGCTTTGCAAATAATAACAACATGTTAAAAACAATGGTCAATAAGGCAAGGACCAACCCTGACACGAGAAACTTAACATTCATGGAGAAGGCTTTGTTGCCCAAACAAAGAGTGGCATATAAAGGTCTGTGGCGAACATTTTAAATTGGTCTCTTAGTTTTAAAAATAGAATGCGTGAATAGGAGGCAAAACTCAAGAAGTATTTAGGAAGATTTGCATTCTAAAAAGGAAAATGTTCCTTCCATGTTTTGCATTTTTCCAGTTCGAAACCCTCAGTTCATGCTGCGCTTTGGTGGGCCTTGTGCTGTTGTTGGCAGCATATTAGCTTTTCTGTCCAAAGACTTTCAATACTTTTCGTCTTAGGGTTCACAAAATCCCCTCTTTCTATGATTTTCAAAGGTTAACGGAAATAGATGGAGATGACTGGGTATTTTATCCGAAGATGCAAGGACAAGAGCGCTTTTATGCCTTTTTCCTCAGAAAGCAAATTATTCATGACCCTGCGATATATGTGAAGGATGCGGCGGAAAAGGAGATAACTGTGCGCCCTGTAATGGATTTCAAGACAAAAACTTCCTTACATTTAATGCAAAGCTTTGCTCAAAGGAAATTACTGCCTTGGAGAGACTCATTGAAAAAGATGCTGACGTTGAGGTATTTCGAAGTTATTTAGAAAATGAAAACATTTAGAACTTTTGTTTGCATCTGGACTGGACTTTTTATTTCTTGAAAGATATTCATGTCATCTCAAAGATGCATTCCGGGTTCAGAGATACATTCAGATAAGATTTAGAGCAGATGTAAGAAGTAGCCGAAAACATGTAAGTATTATTTTGTTATTCATATCCATCCTTCTGTGCAAGGGTTTTATTATGAATGCATGTCTAATTTGCCATTTGGATTAATGGGACAGTTTTCAGATTTTTTTTCGATAGGCAAAATAGGATG
This sequence comes from Dasypogon diadema, assembly GCA_006980735.1. Taxonomy (NCBI): domain Eukaryota; kingdom Metazoa; phylum Arthropoda; class Insecta; order Diptera; family Asilidae; genus Dasypogon; species Dasypogon diadema. The sequence continues at coordinate 32,380 of QYTT01089558.1, read as the reverse complement.
TTAATGGTTTTTAATGTTTTGAATAGTGTTAAAGCTTCGTTGAAATAGTGCTAGTTAATGACATCAGGTATTTTCGTAGTGAGATTTGTTTTAATTTGTGATATTTCATATATTGAAAACAATATTGTGATGTTATTGTTGCTTGCAAATGTTAAAGTGGAACATGGGACAGAAACATAATTAATACCCAGCGGATTTGGATGAAAAATGAGTCAAAATTTGGAGAGTGTAGAGAAATTCAAAAATTTTGTATGGCTTGAAAAATGGCATGTAGAAGTTTCTCATAACAGTGTAGAAGCATGCCATCGAACTTTTCATCTAAAGTTGCGTAATTAACTTCCTTTAATTCTCCCTAGAGAGTTATGCTTTTCGACTTATAAAACCAAGGAACAAGCGTATTGGTGGTTATAGACTATTGAAATTCAGGACCACCAAGATGAAGGGTTTTCACTCGCCGAACCTGAGTTCGATTTCTTAGGTAATCAGCACCTAGAGGTGCCCAAAGGCAGTGGCGTTCCTAGCATTGGTGTCACCTGGTGCAGTAATTTATCATGTCACTCCATATATGAAACGTTTGGTCGTTAACCTAACCTGCCGTCGTTCATAACTGTTTATATTTTATTACTGCGCCGGCTATTTCCATTTGTAGTTGACAAATTTCTTTTTGTGAAACACGTACGATTTCCCAGTCGTTCCTTAGATTATGCGTCATAGTGATGACAATAAAAACTAAGGAACAACAAATAAAAACTACCCTGGGAGCTAAATCAAGAAAGAAATAATGATTTCGAAAAGCACTTACAGTTGTTAATTGACAAAAATCCAAATTTCAATTCACGAGACTAGAAAATGATCACTGGCTGGCAGTAAAAATCTTTTCGAACCACCTATACAATACAAAGATCAATACAGGACAGGCTTAGGTCAATCGTCATTAGTAACATAAGTGATAGACAGTTAATTCATAAAAACAGAGAAATAATCTTAAACACATTGACCAAAAACACCCACCCATAGTAAAATGGAGGGACAAGAAAAAGAACTTTTTGTCACCCCTATAGGCGGAAGGTACAGTAGTGCTAGACAACACCAAACTAATATACATATCTTTACCATACTTTTACACACTATTTACTCAAATTTCGCACATCATCAAAAGAAATAATAAATATGTACATACAGGTTAGCCTTAAACCTATAAATAAACTCGATAAAAAATACAACAAAGCCTAAGGATCCAATAAAAAACCAGGATAAGAGCGAAGTAATTTATAGGATGGAATGAGAAGACTGCAACAAAATTTACAATGGCCAAACATTTAAAAAGTTACAAACGCGACCTTCACAATATGAAAACCCCAAAAAAAAACAAACAGCACCCTCAGCTCATGCAATAGGACAGAAATTTTATATTCAAGAAGTCAAAATAATGGACGGAAATATAACCACAACCCATAACCGCACATAACTTCAAATTTCTCAGTACATTGTTTGTATTTCTTTTTCGCGTATTTTGTTTCTTTGCTTTTTTTTACTTATGAATTTATGTGAATTTGTTCTTTAATTTAATCTAGTGTGAATTAATCTTTCACTTACGTAATGTAAGCATTATATTTCTGTAAAATAGCTTTGCAGTTTTTTAAATTAATGGTCTTCGAAAGGCAAAAGAATTTGAAACTAGTGGTTCAGCCGTCTCCAATTGGAAAATTGAAATTAATCGGGCTTTAAGTTTTGCAGTCGAGTTTTTTTTTTTTTTATAATAATTCTTGTTAATAAATAATGTTAAGGAATTATGCATTTTTGCTGTTTTTATATAAAAATTCCGAGTTCTAAATTTATCGTAACTTGGAAGAGCTGAAGCAAAAATTTCATCAAGTGAACAAAAATATTCATTAATAACGCTTGAAAAGAAATATTTTCGTCCAAGAGCGGATCTACAGACATCAAAAGAAAAATAGTCTGAATAAAAATGTTTTCATATGGAGCCCGCTGCTGGCTCGGTTTACATATGCTGGGAAATTTTCGACATAAATTTACTTCCTGGTGAATGTACATACATATTTTCACAGTGGCAGACTTAAAAGCTTCTTCCTACCATTTTTAACATACATGTCCCGGATACGTAATGTGAAAAGTGAGAAAAACCAATTAGACGATCCTTTCAAGAAATGGCTCGAAATGCGTTTTCCAGCAATTCCAGCAGAAAAATGTGACACAAAACATACTGGAAAAATTCCACTGAAAGCTTAATTGATGTCACGACATTTTCTCAACTTAATCGCTATTCGTACACTTGACGTTGATTGCTCTCGACGACCCTGCTAACGTTCCACCAAAATGGACAGAGCTAATTCCAGTAAATCGTTATTGCCTCACCGTATGGACTTCTCGTACCGATACAAGTTCGAACGATTAAAGTTGTATTGTTAAGGACGACATCCTGAAGTGCTATACACGTGCTTCTGGTAATTTCAGCACAGCCATTAGATCTGTGATTATATCGCTCTGGTGAATACTTGAAAAGGATTCCTGTTAGAAGTAATCTCAGATTTTCTATATATATTTCTGGAGCACTTTTTGTCACGTCTGCAATCAATTGAACTGTCATCGGACAAAATCTTCATGAAAGTCCTGAATGCCGGGGGTATAAAAATCATTCAGAATTACTGTCAGACAAATTAAGTGCCATGAAGTGGTGGAGCAATTGAAAAGGACTGAAATGCTAATGGTTATTTGTCGTAACAATGGACCTACTGTGGCTGCAGGCCCTAACCCATAATTTTAAGGCCTTCAGGTTAAGGGTTAAAAATGATTGACGTAGGTAAAGGAATGGCCGGATTCAATATTCGTTTTAGTGTCAGTTATAAAAATATCAATTATGGTGATGGGGACCACTTTAATGAGATATAGGTCTTTTGTCCTGAAGGATTTTAGGTTAAAAGCAGAAGTCACTTTATTTCTTGTTTTGATTCCCTACTAGCTTGGACTATTTGAAGTCGAATTCTAATTTGACCAGTCCCAACATGAAAGAGTTCTCTTACACAAAGCAAGTGTATGTAACAACAAGAAATGACGAAATTTCTATTTGACTGCGTAGACACTATGTTTGTTTATTTTAGATATTTCTAAGCTTCTGCGTAGTTAAAATTTATTAGAAAACATTTTCAATGTTTGCATTTTATGGCATTACTTATTTTTTGCTTCGTTACCTTTCAATTTTCGTCTTCAACTGCTCTCACCTGGTTAACAATTTCCCTTGATTGGAGTTTTTTTTTGGTACTGCGAGAAGCACTTACCCTAACAAACATTTTCCGACGTTCATTTTAAGACGTCCATTTGACTTGTTTTAAAAATACTTCCTTTCTTTGCTGTCTTCCCTTAAAAGAATATGACGTGACGTATTTAACTATTTGCAGCGAAATGTGGTCTTATTATGTCGAAACCAAGTATAAAATCAGTCCCTATTAATCCGAATTTGATTTGTAAAGAGAAACCAGCAAACACTTGTTCTGTTTACGACCTATCAGATCATCATCAAAGTATAACTTCGTTTAATATTAATTTTTATGTCCTCCGTTAGTTCTTTAATTTGTTCCATTGTACCAATTGTTATCCAGGTTATTTAATTCAACATTTTAAATTTTATTTTATTTTTAAGTTCTAAACAAAAGTGTGGGAGTTAGAAATTTAATTTTTCATTTTTTTTAAATTTTTTGGTTAATATTTGGGGCAGTTTATTTATTTATTTATTGAAGATGAATTGAAAACGCTGCAGTTAGTCAGATAAATAAATAAATTTCATAATATACTTTTTTCTTTATATATTATATTGCAGAACTCACTGAAAAATTGCAACGAGAAGTTTTATCAATTTAATTTATTCAATATAAATGAAATTGTGTCTATTTCTACTCATTTAAAAACTTTACTAAAATTCTCGCATGTGTTGAGGCGAATCGTATCGAATTTAATGCATCCAAAACCCTCTCTAAAGATCCCGAAATCATCCTCAATCTCTCTTCGTCGATGTGGTGAGCATTTCAACGTCTCCTAAATTGATGAACTTATGGGTTTAAAGTATGCAATAATCTTACTTGGGCGGGTCACATCTTTGTTACTGTAAAGCAGGGTTAACTAACACGTGGCCTTTGAAACATTTTTGTGCGTCCCGCGAAAATTCAAGATTTTTAGCGCTAAGAGGTACTTACTTGTCAATTTTGGCGAGAAAAAAATTTATGTATAGTTCTAACCGATCAAAACCGACCATTACGTAATGTAATATTATCTATTGAGATTTTTTGCCATAATGCTGATTTCGACATGCAAGAGATGTGGACCAATCACAATCTTCAATTCAAGAGTAGTTTTGTTGTTACGGAGTTTCACTTTATTTTAGTACTGACCAGTGGCTGTAAGTGAATAGTATAATTAAAAATGGCATCACAATAAAGATGTAGCGAAGTTACAACTTGGCTAGAAAAGCTCTTGGCGTCACAGCCTAGCATCCCGACAATGCAGAAAGGGAATACCCTTCTAGTCCTCCAGCGTTTATGGGTTGGCCGGCCTTCAAAGCCTAGCCTCCTTTATTGTTGGAGGGCTCAAGAGTGCCCACAAGAACCAGCACAAATAAAGCCAAACCCTTTCAAGACCTAGGCCAAGACCAAGAATTATGAATTTCTTTTATTGTAGCCCGAGATCTACCAAAATTTGGACAGCCCTGCAAGAAATGCCCTACTCCATATAACCTAGCAATCATACACAAACTTTATATGGGACCCAGACTTGAATGTATTTCGCATTCTTGGGCTGTAGTAGGACGTACTGCATTGCCTGGTTTGTACAAAGTCCAATAAAATTATTAAGGCTCATTGGAGATAAGGCGATTACTTGTGATATCGATTCCCAGGGCTACCGACACAATGTTGTTTGACTAACGCTCTTCTATCGCTACTCTAATGGATATTATTTCAACAAAATTTCTGGTCTCCCTCCCTACCGGTGATACTTGTCCTGCTTGTGCCTAACGTGATAGGGTGAGTATTCCTTGAGCTTTGGCTACACCGTAAAACAAATTTTAAGGATACCCGTGAAGAACTCACTCAATGAAAGGAGGCATTTGATTCGCCCTCTGTTTGTTGGAAATATTGTTGATTTTAGTTTCCTGTATTCAATGCTCTACGACACATGAAGTTTCGGAATTTTTTTGAAAGAAATATTTAAGTATTATTGCTAATAATTTTATGGCAGAGAATTCCTTTCCTCCTGCTTCTCAGTAATGTTAACAATGATCGTTGGCCGATATGGCATTGATGAATTATTCGTTAGCGGACATATCGCATATCAGAGAT
>QYTT01089558.1:10297-27012 GCA_006980735.1 Dasypogon diadema | reverse complement strand
AACCTAGCAATCATACACAAACTTTATATGGGACTCAGACTTGAATGTATTTCGCATTCTTGGGCTGTAGTAGGACGTACTGCATTGCCTGGTTTGTACAAAGTCCAATAAAATTATTAAGGCTCATTGGAGATAAGGCGATTACTTGTGATATCGATTCCCAGGGCTACTGGCACAATGTTGTTTGACTAACGCTCTTCTATCGCTACTCTAATGGATATTATTTCAACAAAATTTCTGGTCTCCAAATTTTAAGGATACCCGTGAAGAACTCACTCAATGAATGTAGGCATTTGATTCGCCCCTCTGTTTGCTGGAAATATTGTTGATTCTAGTTTCCTGTATTCAATGCTCTATGACACATGAAGTTTCGGAATTTTTTGGAAAGAAATATTTAAGTATTATTGCTAATAATTTTATGGCAGAGAATTCCTTTCCTCCTGCTTCTCAGTAATGTTAACAATGATCGTTGGCCGATATGGCATTGATGAATTATTCGTTAATGTACGGATAGCGATATCGCATATCAGAGATTCAATAAGAACCTTGGTAAATTATTATGGTTTTTCTTAACTTAAACTGTAAAAATTTCAAACTGGAAATCCATGCGATGATTGCACTTCAAAGATAAATTGCGAAAGTATTCTGTTATGGAGTGAAAAGAGATTATCGGATAATGCTCGTATAAGCTTCTGATTGATAGAACATTATTGCACTGAAGCATTATTGTGCCGTGGTGTGGAAAGATTCCTCTTAAATGTCGGTTCATAAATAGTTATGTTTTCTCGTTGCAAAGTGTAAATGTGCCAATAAATTTCTAAACATTGTGTTATTTACTTCAAAGTTCTTGTGAACGTAAGAGGAATTTAAGACTGGAATGATGCCAATGAGGATATCCCATGATTAAATTAAAAGGCAGCACTAATTCAGAATTCACAAAGATCAAATCACAGAGTCTGTTACTGACGTAATAAATCCAAGACATAAAGTAAATTTCAAGCTTTATTGGATAAATCATTCATATGCAAAGTTGCCTTTCCTGTTTCGTGTATTGATCGGAATCCGTTTAGTCGACAGAAAATCAGTTTAGTTGTCGCCAATTTGTCCAAGTATGTTGCTTTAAGAAGAGGGAACTTTCTTATGTGACTTTAGATTACATTAAAAGCAAAGTCGTAGAGAATGCCAAAGGAGGATTTGCCCTTACACAACTAAAGCTCTATCCCCTGCTGACGGATTGTGGAATCTACTGATTAAAGTTTCACTCTTCGAGAAATTTTGATAGACAGCTTCTTGAGTTTCATTCTGAGGGAATAAAGTATAATATATCATCAGAAATTTCAGTTAGTCTTTAGTCCACAAAATCGAACAAAGGCGAGTTGGTTTTCCAAAGGATCAGTTTGGTACTGTGCTGAAATTTAGGAAGAGTTTCGCCACTTTTTCTGCACATTGAATAGCACACTTTTTTGAAAGTATTCAACTTTTGTATTCCTAATTTGTTATTATTGTCATAGTAGCCAGGAACAATGCGCATTGTAGAATGGCCTTGTAGTCAACCAAAATAGGATCAGTCTAGTGTAAGCTGGTTTGCATTTATATTGAATGTCAAAGTAAATGAAGAAATTTTATTACTTATAGTTCATCAGCTCACCGAAAATGAACCTTAGCATGAAATCATGGATATCAAGGGATTTTTCCAATTTCCTTTTTCTCTTCCTTTTTAATTCCATTGTCTAAAGTAGAAAACAGTTCCAAAACCTACTGATGGTTATCGATCAGAAGGGAATTTGAATTTGAACGTGACCTATTATCCGGAGTTTATTGAATTCCCTGTCCATGAAAGAATTGCTGAAAGTGCCTATCAGCAGCTTCCTGTGAAAATTCAGGAATTAATTGACTGAAGCTAACTTGCCTTCGGAGTGTTTGCTTCGTGCAATCATCACAAGTTGATAGGAAAGTATCAACACATCATGCTTTCACGTAAAAGCAATGTACAACAGGAGAATCGTTGTCAATAAACGTAGCTGATTCTGTCTTTTATTCATATGAATTTCTCTCTCTCTCTTTCCATTTATAATTACAATTGTTTTTTATTCCTTCATTTAAATTACATTGTTATGCAAATTTAATTAGAACAAACACAAAAAAGTCAAAATAATGAGTGCTAACTATGGTTAATGAACTAAATGCAGCGTATTTATCAGGTTTGAAAAGGTAGAATAAATTCTCAACTTGGATTAAGGTCAAGCCAACCGGTGGGACGCAGGATATAGTGGCTGATGCAAATACGGAACTGTAGTGTTTCAATTTTTGTTCGGTTCATGTAGAGTTCATCCTACGATTCGTTTACAACTAAAAATATACATGGCGTAAGAAGATAAGATTTGAATTTAGGAAGACCCGTAATTATGCAAATTCAAGTAATTTATTTTATACCTTATCGTTTACAAAATTTAATTTCAGCTAATCCTATTTCTATCCTATTCCCTACATCAATTTCTCTAATCTATCCCTTCTTATTTTCACTCTAAGCTTTCCTATAATTCTAATACTCCTTTACCTTAAGTTTTCTATGTTCCTCGCTCGCATCCTATTCGGCCTCTCCTTAATTTCTTTGTACTTGGTGTCCTTTCTTCTTTATCTTGGTTTTCCAGTCTTCTTACTTCTCAGCTTTCTTCTCCTTTTCCTTTTCTTTGTTTAAACTTTGCTTTCCACTATCCTCGCAATATCCGCACACTTTCTCCTTTTTAGCTCCTTCGGTTATCGTTCACGTTTTGCGGGTCAAAAAAAGTGAGTCCCCTCTGGTTTTCGGGCGTTTTTCATCTCGCCTCTTTTCTCCCTCTTCCAGATTAACCTCTCTCACTTCTCGACTTGCAACTGCCATCTTTGTTACCATGTTACCGGCAAATTTGAAAACTCTCCAAACTTTAAATACTCCTGCTGCCCAGTGCTGCTAACACCTTGGAACAACTCCAGGACCATAGACCTTTATATTTCTTGTTTTGTTTTTAAATTAGAATGCCGCCATTCGTAGGTCTTTAAACAAAGCATTTATTTGTGGAAGATCCAATGGATTTCCGTAAAGCTGCGGTGAGATACACCATGCGTTGACGTGTGGCTGAGATAGTGAATAGTAAATACGTGTGTGGATAGCGGCGTGGATATATTTTGAGTGTGTGTGCGAATAGATATTCAAAGGGTGTGTGTGTGTGTGGATGGGAGGATGTTTATGGACGAGTTTGAACCAGTAGGTGGATTTGTGTATAGAAGTGTAATGAATGTGGGACAAGGTTAAGTACGAGGTGAATATGTATGTGAGTGCGTTTGTGTTGTATCTTCGATGAGTTGGTTATCCTACAGAATGTGCAACTAGACTGACGATTTGGGTTGGCACCGTCCAAATCGGAACAGTCCATATTCCAAGATATTATAAACCCCCACAATTTCATTTATATTCCCCGAAAAAGCATGACTTTAATAAATGACTATGTACTCGTCAATCCTCTTTATGGAATAAACGCCATTTGATCGCCTTTTCTAATCTGAGACCCGGGCAAAGCAAGGTCGTTTACATTGTAGAAAATAACATTTATTATTTCCAACAAAGCCATATACTACGGCAACTTATAAGTAGTTAAAATTACGATAGTACTTTCCAGCAGAATTTGACCGGAATCCCTGTTCGGAGACGTGCCCCCATAATTTTTTTGGATCATTGCCTCTTTCTAACAGGATGTTGTATATACTCACCTGTATCGGTAGGTACACAAGATGGCTTCAGTTTGTAATTGCAACACCATATGTCCCCGTTTTAGAAACTTCTTCATGTAATTGAGAAGATCAGGACTGTCAATTTATCACAGTTGTTCATCCTGGCAAAACTCCATGATTTTATAATGAACCATCGCCGGGAAAGTGATGAATGATCTCGCAATATAAATAGAAAAGTCACTCGACAGCAACTTTATGATGGCCTTTAACCATTGTTACCATGAGCATAAAAAATTGTTTAAAGTTAGGTTTAACTTAAACGTTAGTCGTTAGAAGAATACAATCTTAGCAGACCGACTAAAGCTAGTTATTATTTCAGAAGGATATCAACCAACAATGTCACAAGTCCAACCAAAATCTGCGGGCCTGTCTTCAGGATTATCACCATCAAATATGCCTATAACCATAACAACTACTGGCTAGCTGGGTTACTAGTCTAATCATCTCTTTATGAGAAAAAATGGACATGTAATAGAGTACATACAAGTTTTTGTGAAATTTAAATTGTTATTGGAGTTTACTCTTACGTTAAATTTTTGTAAGGTATTTCAGTTTTATTATTTCTGAAGGACAAAACAACATCATTAATCTTTTTCATGGGATACAGAGCCAAAGTTTCTTCTAAGTTCAGCAGAAACGAAACTTTTCAACTTATTACCACGAAATCAGAAAACCCATTTATTTCTGAGGAAATGGAGCATTTTAGGGATATTGGTTTTCTAAGATCATGATTACAAAATGGTTTCGCATACTTCAAACAGAGACTTCTACATTTGAAAATTTAGAGCCTCTTGTTTCTGTCCACTTCAGTTTTATGCAAATAAAATTCGCTGACCCGTCATGGAAGGATCTTCATTATTTCTTGGTGCCACTTTTCACCTTCACAAAATCAGAAAAAGCTTTTTTTTTTAAACGATAATAAAAACAAGAAAAAGGACTCAAAAAAGCCAACCCTCAAGTAACACTTTCTCCATCCTTCAGAAAGCTTTGGTGCGAGACAAACACCAGCAAATTGCCACGGGGATGCCGCAAAAACAATTCCGTTTTCCTACGCAAATAGAGAAAATAAATTGCTCGTGCTTAAGTCGATAGGATAACTTTGGCCTGGGAAGGCAGAAAAGCACAAACCAAAAACGTCGCAACTGGGAAATTTCATGACTTTGGAAATAAAAGGTACAGGGGAAGCTGCGAAAGATAACGTGGTCACAGCAAGGGAAGCAGAATAAGGGCAACAATGTTAAATATAGCTTGATATGCTTCTAGACAAAGGCGCTGCTGGATAGGTCGTAACGTGCTACCGGTGGTGGGAAGCCAAAGGGCATGTGACATTTTTCTAGTCGAGCAATCCACTGATTACGTTGCATGTCGCAACCGTATACAGGCGATACTTACTGAATTCTGTAGACATGGATACTGCCGCCGCGTCGCACTGGCTGGCATTCCAATAAAGTGGAACCGATTTCATTTAGCCACACCACCCCACCCACTACCACACGAGTTAGGGCTCTAACAACAGCCCGGACCAGTAAGTCGTAAAGTTTTACTATTAGGATCAATACACTTGATAACCCTCCTCGAGGCAGGACCTCTCTTCTTAATTTCTATATTTTTCAATACTAATACACCACAGCTACCGCCACCGCCACCGCCACCCACCACAGCAAAAAGATATTCTGTGGATATAACGAACCGCAACCGGCGCCATAAAATAAAATTTCTTTCTGTGGGATTAGACTTATTTGTGGGTATATGAATGGCGAATTACTATGGATGTAGTCCTGTGAGAAGAGTGAACCCTTGGTAACATTTCAATCTCGACTGCTATAACAGCGCCGAGGGAAGACCGATAGTTTAACCAAAAAATATCCTTCGGGTGATGCTATCACGTGTAAGTTGGAAGAAGGATAACGTAAAATCAGAATGGTTTTTAAAATGCATTTGTTGAGAAAACAGAAGTCAAAGAATTTGAAAGAAGATGAATTGAGGTAAAATTTATTCGGTTCGTGACTAATAGCACACGTGATAATAGAGCAGCAGCAGCACTGTGTCCGTCCAACTTCATTTGAAAATATGTATTCATGTGAACTTCGGGGTTACAGCCCCACTCAGTCACATTGAAAAGTGAGCCAAATGAAAAATTTTCGAATATAATAAAAATTTATCTGACAGGATAAAAGCTTTGGATTTATTGAACGCCACAGAATGCACCCATGTACTCCTCGTTCCCCGGCAGGGAAATAAGATTATTAAACAGCCAAACTTTGACTGGTTCGTATCACTTTGCTTTTAAAATAATTGGAGTGTTGACAGCGGATACATGAACTCCTGTGCACAGGATTGTTAGAGTTTTTGTTAAAGTGCGCTCAGAGTTGATAATTGCTAACGAACGAAAATCTCTGAAGGGTAGTTTCGGGAAAATTCATAAAATTGTAGAAACATTTTTAAATTGACCTCCTGTAATTTTATGACTCCTTGGTACATGGAAGTGTTTAAAATTTGGAACTAACTTGTGAAATTTTTTTCAACTTTTGTATCTTTTCAAAGTTCTAACTACATACAATTTCCATTGCAGTTAGAGCCTTGCCATTTTAAGGTAGTGATTTACTATTGGATTTTATTAGATCGTATAACTGCATTTGAAGTTTTCGGATGTGGGATTCTACCTATTGCACCAATAAAATAATTTGATTTTGTCTTTAAAAACAAGAAAAAAAACAAAAGTGATTGAGTCTTTGAAGGGATCGTGATATTTCCTTATGTCAGTCTTTAGACTGTATTCATTTCTTCATTTTACTTTCCATAGACGTAAATTTTTAAATGCATAAAAATAAAACTCTCCTGGATGGATAATGTTCGTTCATAAATTTTTGTTTCTGGATAACTAAATCTTTTTAAGAAAATAAGTAAGGGAACACAAAAACGCAGGAACCTGGAATTTTCATGGATAGATCAGGTTCGTACATTCAGTTAGTTCATTAATTATGTAATTCTTTTTCACACTGCTTTGATCAGCTATTTCGTGATGAGTTAACGTAACTCATGCGATACCCTCCCATTAAGCCGTCTTCACCTTTTCGTCAGGCCGCAGCTGTAAAAAGTGCATTCAGTAAAAAATTTAATAACACTTTAAGGACGTAATAACCTGTAGAGATAACATTCGTATTTCGATGTATTCAAATCTTTGCAATATTTTTACAATATAATTTTCCTTTTGACCAATAATGCCACTCAAAAATGTGCCCCCTATGCCGCCCTCTAGTTCACCCTCTGGAGTGGTCATCCCCTCCACAGCTCCTGGCTTCGTTTGGGTTTGCATAGACAATTCACGGAAGACGCTGACTTGCACCGAATGAAAGCCACAGTGAAGCTTAAAATTGGTCTCCTCCAAGAGAAGAGATTCATCAGTTAATTGAATAATGACGCTGCTCTGCGTGGATTTGGGTTCTTTAATTTTTGGATTTTGTATTCTCTACAAGGAATCGGGGTCATTTGGGAGTTAAGCAACTGTAGCAAACTGGTACAGAGCTCTTAACACTTAAAGGACCGGCATTTTTTACACGTTTTATACACGCATGTAAAAAATATAATTTTCTAACTGTAATTGTAATAAATATGTAAATATAAATTAAGTGGCACACAATTTAATAAAATTAAATACTTCTTTGTTCATTTCATCAGTTTTTTAAATATACATTTCATAAATATGTGATGTTTATCCCTGTTTACACTTCACGTGTATTTTATTGTTGAACGTGATATTTTTACAAAGCCTTTTGCTTGTATACTTTATTTATGTCTTAATTTTAATCAAGTTAGGTAAGGAGTCATTGAAATTATATACTTTTTCCAAAATTTGAAACAAATCGAATAACGTTGCGATAATGTAATATCGGCTGTCTCAATGAAATTTCACTTTTTTTGGGAAAATTAGTGTGTGTAACTTTCATAAAAGGCATTCGTTTTTAACAAAATCGTGAGAAAATTTTAAATGAATGTTAAACATATCAAAATTATTGCAGTCGTGATTATAGAAACTTAATGATACATGTTAATTACTTAAAAACGAGATTTCTCGTTGCTGGTCCTTTAAGTGTTAATTTATTATTGCGGTAATACTTCTGCTGGTACACGGAACTGCGTTTCACAGTCGATCTCCCTGTGTGCCTTCCTAGTGCTCTTACCAGTAGCAAAATTTGCTCTATGTAAACTGATCAGCTCTTCTCAGCCAGTTTTCCAACTATCAAAACCGAAAAACCTTAAAAAATCAATTAAAACCGGTATAATAAAAAAAAACAAAATTTCAACTTTCTGTTTTTAAACAAAGGTGGTATTCAGAAAATGCAAGTTTTTCAAGTCAGAAGTTCAAAAATAGATCCTTCTCAGGATGCAAGGCGAGGAAATTCAGTAGAAAGGTAAAAGGGCTGATATCTTTTTGTCTAGTTCCCGAGATATCAAAAATGCAAAAGTTACATGTGTGTAGGAAGGCTCCATTTCTTCATTAAAAAATATGTTTATGTTTTCTAGTAATACTAATTTAAATTCCAAAATTTTTAACAAACAAGAGAAGAATTGTGCTTATCCAAAATAATTTGAAGTACATTGCGTCCCTATTGTTTCGGAAATAATAAAAAAAATCAACTAATTTCCACAGTATCAACACTATTGTGTAGTAATTTTTTTCCATATATTAGGGACTACTTACGTCAAATTTATAAAAACCAATAATTCTAGCAACAAAAAAAAAATCTTAATTGTGACCCAAATCCTTACTCTAAAACTCAGAGTTTCCCATAATTCTGAAACAATTAATTTTTTCCTTTTATTGAGTCCCGAGGCCAGCTGCAGCCCCAATAGCGTTATCCTGAATCCTTGATAAAAGGAGATAAGAACCTTTGAATTCCCCAAGGTAAACAATAGACAAATTCCGACAGGTTGATAAAGCAATTGGGCCATGTGCTTTAATAAGTTTTTGCTATTTTCCAAGCTTAGTCAGTCCACTGCTTACAAATCTGGAAGCCTTGATCTTTTTCACTCCTTTTCTTCTTCACTGTGGACCACATAAAGCATCAATGGAAAATATGCCCATCTTTACAGCTCAGGATGTATGTAAGGTGAAGAACAGGATGCGCGACGAATAAAGAGTTGCGACTGAAAGGATTACGAAGTAGCCACAGAAAAGTTACTTTAAAGGAAGATGAAGCTCGGTGCCAATTTGGAGCTCATCTGACTTGGATCTGGATTCTGGATATCGTGCGGGGTAGTAACACGGGAATTGTTAGGTTACTTCCAACGCATGTTGAAGGTTAAAAAGCTTTACCACCTGGAACATGGTACGTTAGTGTTCGTGCCACTTGAATTCAAGGGAAATTCAGGCCTTGCTGTAGAGTTTTGTGGAGCTTTTCATTCCATCGGGGAGGAAATTTCACTACAGTCAAAAGCTTAGGCTGAATACTTTTCCCACATCCTTCTACCTAGGATAGAAGGCCCGCGTGTATGCGAGAGCTTTTTTAGTATTAAATAAGTCCGTGTTTTGTCAAGAACATGCTCAATGTCTGTTCCGTGTGTGTGTCTTTCGTGTGTTTTAAATCTTTTTGGTTAATTTAAGATAAGGAGACTATTTTATTCGACTAAGGATACCCGAAAGCAATAATAATCTTAAGATTTCGTAATTGTCTCTGTGTCGTTCGTGTACCGGCTCCTGTCGTTTTAGCCTTAAGCGCGTGGTCACGCCAAGCCAGACGTGATATGGATTAATTAAAGTATCTGAGATACATAAGTGTTAAGTGAGTGAAACCGAACAGTATACGACTGCAAGCACGTGAATCACGGCTTAAGCGAACTCCGACATTCTTAAACTGCGGAAATTAGCACCTGTCCAAGAGATAACTGTTATCCACAGGAGTTATTTACCCATCACTCAGTTCGTTTCTATTGCATTTAACATACATATTCTGAGTGCTCCCATTAGTTTAACGTGTAACGTAATCCTTATATTAATGGAAGTGATAATTTTATGTAAAAAGGACTAAATTATGTAGTGAAATAGAGTTGAAGCCGAGAAAGGGGCAGAGTCCCATAGAACTTTTGTTACAAGGGCAGTTTTCAGCTTTGTTTCTTGCCCTAAACTGTTTGGATATCTTACGTAATTTTGGTTCAGATCCTGGTACCCGTCAATGTGTTCGTTTTCTGTGCGCTATTTGTGTCTGTAGGTTGTGTGTTACATCCCTTAGTGTCTTTTTGGTTTGGTAATATTTGCTGGTGGCAAAAGACTAATTCGGATTTTGTTTTTAACTCCTTAGGGGTATGTCATAACCTAAAGTCGATATAAACTGCACTAACTGCACTCTGGCATATTCTGTTAAGTTACATCGTTGGCGTCGGGACGATTAACATTTTCAGATCCTTTTTGCTTTACTTTTAAAATAAAACTCACGAATTAATGCTTAGTGTGAATGATATTCTCTGCGGTGGCTTCTGGATCATCTCCTCGTGTGCTTCAAGGATTTCCTATTCATTTGATTTGACTCTTTTATCTCTGAACTAATGATGTAACTAGGGAAATTTTGTCCGTATGAAAATTTCCAATTTACTTTAATTAAGGAAGAAGCCTAAGGGCCGAATATTTTGCTGAAAACGAGATATAGGCTTTTTGGGTAACGAAAGTTGGGAAGATATATTAACACTTAGAGTTACGTGTGAGTGCGAACAACAAATAGAAGCGTAAAGAAGACTCAGCCATTTATCTTGTTATAGCATAATTACATCACTGAATAGATGAGTAATGCCATACTTGCCTTAGGACATGACGTAGTGTTTTGACTGTAAACAGAATGAATCATTGCTTAGCTCTATTCCGGTTGAATAAATTTTAGCTTAAAAGCTGTAAGCTGTTTGACACTTCCTGAGGATTTTGTACATCACAAATGTAGTCCCGCAATTCTTTAGGATAAAAGACAATTTAATCGTTGTAATCCGAGCTTAATTCCTATATCAATAACTAGCATGCATGGTAGATAGACTGTGCTTTGTGGATACATGCTTAACTAATTTTTATCACTATGAAACGAAAATAAATAACCTTTTAATACTGAAGATTATAAAATATTAAGTTTAGTTTAAGTTTTTCTATTATTTTTCCCTCACAATTTCGCAAATATAAAGATAAAGGACATAGTACCAAGATATGATACTTGTTTTGTCGTTCATATGGCATACTAAAACCTCAAATATCAGGGCATTTCTATAACAATGTGATTTTTTGCTCAGATATTTGAACCAGAAACAAAACAAGTTTGGAAAGTCTATCACTCAATTGAATTCGGCATTTTAGAAAGGTCATAAATCTAATTGAATTCTACTTAAAATGCTCTCCTTTCAAAATGACTGATTCAATTATATATGTTTGTATATATTATTTTCCGTTTCAGTTTCATTTCTGTAAAACTGAGTTATTATATGTATATAGTGATAGATGTTTATATTTTCTCCCTCTGGATAATGTTCTAAAGTTTGTAGTCTGAGGGCAATTACACAGCATTACTCTTGTCTTATCAGATCTAAGAAAAATAACCTGCCTAAAGTCGGGTTATTTTCTCTCAGCGGAGCCTCGTCTCGTGTGATCATGTCCTAGGATCTTGAAATGGATGACCCTATTGCTATGTCACAAATATTTCAATAAAATTTTCTGGAAAATGCCATAAATTTCATAGGTGCGACGATAAAATAAAATCAGACTGATTATTTTAGAAACTGGTTGGAAAGTTGAAGAGGAGAATTAACGCTGAAGAATAACACAATAAATGCTTCAAATTACGGCAAACTGAACTGAAAACTCAGACAACAGATAACTCAGAGCGTTGGAAGGGTATACCCTTTAGAATCTTCCAGTGGTAGACGTACTATTTTGTTAATTTGGTGTCGAAATCCCCCATATTGAGTTTTGACCTTTTCGGTATTTTATGTGAACTTTCCGGATCTAACGAGCCATCTCTGGCAAGGCTATCTTTTTTTTCTGCCATCAAGAACAAAGATTTACCTTTAGCCAGCTATTTGAGGGTATTCAGACAATCCCAGGTCGGATTTGACACCCCGCTGTGGTCGCTGAGAGTCTCTTTAACAGACAACGCTTTTAATACGTTAAACGCCGCGTGAATCATATATGATTCACGCATGCTCTTACTGAGACAATCTCATGCAAAACTTTATTACAATTGAGAGAATTTCTTATTAAGTAAAGCTTGGCGCTCAAAATGATAATGGTAGTGGAGAGACGGCACTGGGACTCCTGCCGTACCTGCCTCCCCCTCTCCTTTCCATAACAATGTGCCTTCAGTTTCTTCCTCTTCGTTGATCAGTTAAAATTTCTGTGAAAAGTTTTTAAAAATTTAATCTCATTTTTGCACAAAGTTTATTTGGAAATTTTACGATCCTTAACGCAGTGTGCACCACAAAACTCTTAATAGGCCTTCAGCGTTATTCCACATATACATGAAAAGCTGGTAAGCTATCTATTTTAACACTTCTAAAGGGCAGGTAGGTATTTATTAAACGGCAATATCAAGATATGGTAGGAATTGCCACTTTTGCAAACATCTTCATCCTGCCTTTTAGCCTCGAAATATGTATATAAGATCTTCTATCTATTATCATAACATTACTGGTCTCTTCAGATAATAATTATATTTGTTTCTAATTGATATATTTCGACTATTACAGTTCTCACAGATCATATCATGGAAGTAGGTATTAATACGTACTATAAATTCAATGTAACTGCATTCCACGATTTTTGTAATGGAAACTTGCCTCACTAAATGTGCCGATTAGAATCAAATCCCGATCCTTTCGATATAGATAAGGTTTTAGATTTAACAATTAAAAACAATCCTTTGACAATTTTAAAGCATTGCTAAAGAAGAACGTGGAGTATGTAGATAAAAACACTAAGCTGAAAGCTACGCTTGAGGGAATGAGCGAAGAAGGTCGAAGAGCAATGGGTATATATGGTACCATACTCAAACCACGGATGAAGAGCAATGGATAAGTATGGCATGGTGCTCAAACCGCGGATGAATGTTATATAACATTTTCATTTGACTTGTTATTGCCCATGGAGCTGCTGTATGATGGAAGGTTTTCGAAATTAAGCGGAATTGTAAAATTTTGCAGGAAGTACAACACCAATGCTTACTTGCTATCTCGAGAGAGCTTGGCTCAACGAGAATACAGGCATTGAACGTTATCCTAAACATCTCCCTCATAGAAATTCACGAGAAAAGTGGCAATACCTACTGCACTGTAGTGTCTGGGCTGATCTTCTCTGCGAATATCTGGAAATGGAAGTGGCACTGCACCTTGAATGGAATATCACAGCCTTCCAGGTGAAGGTTAAGGTTGTTCTGAAGGCGGGGACATCTCTTCAGAACCTGCATCCTCAGGAACTGAGAATGGAAATCTGTACGGATAGCAAAATGGCTATCAAAGCTTTTCTGAAATCCTTAGTGATCTGAAAATGTATTCAATCATCTGCCGCGAAACAACAATATAGTTATTCTGTATAATATTATTTATTCTTTGGCTCTGGAGACCCTTCAGGTTACTTAAACTTAAACGTCCTTGAAGAGGATTTTAACATAATTTTAGTATACAGGATATCAATCAAAATTCCATTATATACGATGAAGCTCTCGGCAGGAATTTTAGCTATTTTTCTTTACTACTTTATTGACAACGCGAAAAAATAACTGAAATAACAAAAATCGTTTACGAATTCCACAATATTTCAACTGGGAATCAATTCTACATTTTTAGCTTTCATGATAGCATATTGAAGTCCCAATTGTTTCAAAATCCGCACAGAAATATCTCATTCAATTGCCTTATGAAAATTTGCTGCAAATGTGTGCTTCAGCTCCGAGTCGAGTGCAGAGTTTCATAAATAAAAGTCTAGCCTGGGTAATTATTGCCAGCTTGCAGTGTGGACGATGTATGATATGGTACGCTCTTCTAGGACTCCCATTTGATTCGGAATTCGGAGTTCCGGAAGCTGTTTTATTAATTTACTGAGTGTGGAAGGCGATTAAAACTTCAAATGCAAATAAATTTTGTGCTTGTGTGCCGAACTCATCGCCAGACCAATGCTGAGTGTGAGAACGATTCAAAGTTTCGTTTGAATAATTGAGTTTTCATGTAGATCGATTAAACGATTTGTTGGGCTGCTTGCCTAACTCATTTGCGTTACAAAAAGCAAATTTGCACAAAGGGGTAATCGGCTCACATCATTTAAAGTTTTTCTAGTTGACATTTTTCCTATTTGTATATTGTATATGACGTAGGTATTTATTCCTGGCGTGGCATCTACGTGGGAAATGTGTCGTGTCGCTAAAAATATGTGCCCGACACGAAACTCTTGCTTGCACGCTATGGTGTTATTGCAATGGTTTAACGAATGCTCCTTGAATGCCTTTTTAATGACCTCGTAACTTTTAACTTCTCAGGTTAACTGCATCTTGGGCTTACTTTACTGCTGCTACCTGTTGTGCTTAACATCCTCCTTACATGAGTTGTATTCGTGTGAATGGTAATGGCCTTCTATGGAAGGTACCTACGAGTAAATATCTAAATAGATACTCCTACATTTTATAGATTCTTCCTTCGCTGAAAGGAGCGAATGTATTGAACTGAATTTCAAGGCTATAAATTGCATCTGAAATTGAAATTGAACAGTAAAATACAACATAATTTGAGGAAAATGGGGAGGGGTATTTTACCCTTCATTTAATCGAATTCTACCTTCCGACTAAATATTTAAGTGCTTTATATAAAGTGATATATGGTCAATTGTGCTGAATAGTGCATATCAAAAATATATTTAAAAACTAATCAGTGTCTAGAATATCTTCTAACCACTGAACACAGTTATCTACATCTTTACGGGGGTAGTGCTCTCGTCAGTGATGGGCAAATTTTCTACACAAATCAAATTATGAGATTATTGACGCTTAAAAAATTAAGTAGTCTTCTTCGTAATATTTCACGTAGACAATGTTATCTATGTCAACAATGTAGACAATGAATATTGTATGAATTAAATTCTCAAACAAACTTGATAAAGTGGTAAACTTGAGGTGTTCTATTAGCACTACTATCCGTAAAATATTTTTGTTATTGCTCCATGAACATTTATTTTCTAATATGTTTAGTTTATTGTTTAGCTTATTTCTTATACGTTTTCATATCTGGTCTTCTACCTAGTTCATTCTGTATTTTTCCGACTCCTCATTTATCTCTTCCACAAGTTTACACCTTCAGTTTTCTTGATTTGAATTCTGTCCGGAGAGGACAGAAGAGGTCGTTTTACTGTAATAGTAGACATTCGGATATATATTGAACAATTTCTTTTCTTCTCCCACGAATATTTTGATGCGTTACAAACGTTTGCTAAAAGTTATAATACCCTACTATCTAGGGTATAAAAACACTTGTAGTTTCCCTATTATTTTAAGGCAAAGTACGCACCCATAAGCTTAGAGAGAAAAGTAAAATCATTGAAATAATGTTTTGTTTTTGTTAACATAATTTTATTTTACATTAAAAAGAAAGTTTCATACAATCTTAATCTGACAGGGTATGCTATTTTACTATTATTAACAATGTAGAAGATGCTCGAAATGCTCCCCCATAATTTTGGAGGTAATATATGATCCTTCACCTAAAGAACTTTTAAGGTATATTGAGCGCACTTCTCTAGCTGCTACACTTATTCTAGCCACCAACTCGTCTTTCGAGGAAACCTCTTTAGCGTAGATTAAAGCTTTCGTGTGGCCCCATAGAAAAAGCCCGACGGAGTTCCATCGGGGGCCCTTGGAGGCCATTTGATGGGTCTATTTCTGCCAAAGCATCGACTTTGGTAGTGCCTGTCCATCCATTTCTTCACATTAGTGCTGCAATGTGTCGGAACTCTGTCGAACTGGAATTTGTGTTCAGACGTGATTCGTCGGATTTGATGAGGATTTTACTCAGACCAATAATGTTCCTTTCTAAGACACGCCTCATCCGTCCATAGAATTCCACCCTTATATCCCGTTCCTGCATCCATTGACAAAAATTCTTTCTTTTTCCGTAATCTCCTGTTAAAAGCGCTGTTCAGTATCGAATATCAGGAAATTCCTGAAGTTTTAAAGTAAATATTTCCAATTTTAACCAAATGAAGTTAGTTAAAACTATTTTTCTGAAACATTTATTAGAATCGAGAAATGTAAAGTGATGGTAAATTTTAAAGCATTTACTTTTAACGATTCTAAGCTGGTTTAATTCCAGTCCCATACGCTGGCTTTTTTGGTCTCAAGCTATTATTTTGATGTGAAGAGAGGCTACTATTGTCACCCTCTTAGATTTCTTCAAGTCTTTCGAATCTAAATAATAAATAATCTAAATAATTTCGCTTTTGAAACCAAAGAATGTAGATAAATAGGCAATTATCTTAACTATTGTAGGTAAGCTGTAATCGTTGATAGTTTATCTTTATGCGATCAAATGTACTATCATTAAGTTGTGGTGCTCCTCAGGGGTCCATTTTGGGTCCATTGCTTTTCGTGATTTTTAATAACATTCTTGTTAGCCAAATAAATCAATCTAAAATCATGTAATATGGGAATGATTTGCAAAAAGTCAGTGTCAAAACAGTTTTTGATTTAGTCATGAGTTTATATTAATTTATTGAAGTAAAATCCTTTTAAGAGGCAGTTTATAGTCACTTGAAAACATCCAGCTAATATTATTATTTTCTACAAGGTATGGGAAAATTGTTAGATATGTAATCTCGCTTATTAATTTTGGGATTGCATTAAATAAAATCCAAATTTTTACTAATCGCATTGATGACGTTGCAGCTAAAATCTATGGTGGACCAAGGATTATATTGTGCTCTATCATGCCTACATTGCTCC
>QYTT01089554.1:25611-46069 GCA_006980735.1 Dasypogon diadema | reverse complement strand
AAGACGGTATCATATGTTGTGTGCTGAAAAATTTAGTAAAGGAAATTCATTAAAACTGGGGAATATTTAAAAGTACAGTAGAAAAAAAGAAATTTAATTCGAGAACTGTGTATATAGAATCATATCCTTCTGGAAAAAAGGAATTCTCATTTATATGCATCCTTACTTCTCACATCCTAAAGCTATCTAATATAAATGATGCTAGCTTATTGGTCCTCAGTGGGCTCTCTAACATATTCTAAGCTACACTTTTAATCTATAATACTTGATTTTATATAAATCCTTAAAATTTCTATATTTATTTACTAAGAAGAAGGTTTTTAAGGTATTTCCTAAGATCAGGGGACAACCCTATAATGCACACACAGCACAGCTTAGGTGAAAGGAAATTATAAGGAAGATGAAATTGACAACTTTACCCTGACAAATGTAACAAGTTATTCAAAATATTTTTTGGCATGAAAATTTACTTTGTAACTTCTCAATGGCTTCATAAGTACAATTTTTGTAATAATAGTTAGAAAAATTCTGCAAACATCCGAACGAAAGAACGAACCCTTATAGGATCACTCGCGTGTTTGTCTATCAGCCAATTTGCTCCGAATCGATTGGACCGATTAAGTACACATATGAATTTCTGTGACCCAAACACGGATGTGTGACGTAAATAAATGAATTTTGAATATGGGGGTCACTTTTGGGGGTCAAATTAGAAAATTAAAAAAAAAGATTTGCAAACTGTACCGTGTGACATATCAAATGAAATATGTTCTTTATATTGTCTCAAATATATTTTTTTATAATTTTAAAATAAATAGTTTTACAGTCACTCAAGAAAATAGATGAAAATTGACTATTCCCCCCCTCCTAATCTCCGAAAGTACTGAGCATAAAATGTTGAAAAAAATACTGAAAACAGTTCCTTACTTATAAATTACAAGAAAACCTATAAGAAGTCTATGGTCTTAAATTAACTTTGAGACCTTGCGGCGAGCGAAGGAGAAAAATGAAGACAGGATTAACTTCCCCGCGCCAAGTACTTTCCGGCGACCTCCTTTTAGTGTAATTACCTAAATTTTATATAGGTACACTACTTCGTATTTTAACTTGCTGCTGTTGTAGATCCATATTAATTGTTTCTATAATTTGTATCAATCCATAAACATACCACTTCATATCACTCACGCCTAACGAGTTACAACCCATTAAAGATTTTTTGACTTTTAATGTTCCCTGATGAAAATGATGTTCATAACTTTTGAATTACTCTATGGATTCTGATATGAAAGCTATCATTAGTATCTTTCTTTTGGTAGCTCACTTGTTGTTATCGACGAACTATTAGTGGAGATATTATAATGAGTTTCCCTTCTAGCCAAGAAGGTGCATTTCTCAGCGTGCAGCCAAGAACTATTTACCCATCTCCGCATTAAGCGTTCACACACTTCGAAGAAATGTTCCCCAACAAGCATGCAACATATAAGAGTCAGTAAGGTTAGTTCCGTAGACAAGGGAAAATCAAAGTGGCAATGTTAACATTTTAACATGAATTACACGACCAGGAAAAGATGATTTTTTAGAACACTCTTGGATATATACAAATCTAAATGTTCCACTGCTTACCATAGTTAGTTATAGAGAAATTTAAATGCAAAAGGGCGACTATTAGTCCTGAACGACACCCTGCCACGGAGCTTCGAAGAGTCAACCCTGCAGTTCAAGAGTAGGTGGATAAAAACTATATCGGCAACCCTACGTCGCTTCTCCAAGGACGCCCTGCCTAGAAGATTATGACATGCGCAATACGTTGGATTAATCACAGAGTCATTCAAAGGGAGATCTCTAAGCGCAAATCTAATGAACCTGCGCTGAACAGACTCTATACGAACCATGTGCACAGCGTAGAAAGGATTTCATACCTGTGAAACGTGTTGGAAAAGTGGCCCGACGAACGAGTATATGTTAAGTAAACGGAGATCAGAGAATTTGCTGGACCAGCGTTTAATGAAGTCCAGCATGGAATTACCCCTAGAAGCAATATAGTTAATGTGGGAAACAAAATTCAGCTTCGAATCAAGCTTTATCTTAAATCCACTTATATTGGAAAACTTTTCTACGGAATTGAATTTTATTATTGTTTAACAATACCCCCGATTTCGCTTTTCTTTCGCAAAAATCCGTAACCGGCTACCTGCAACGATTTTCCAACGAAAGGTAATAAAGTATATTTACCATGAACCCAAAAAATGAATTATCTGGGTCACCGTATCCAAGTAAGTTTGAAGAGTATCTGAATAGGTAATTCCAATTGCTTCAGCAAAATTAAGATAAGGGAGTACTTTTTTAACAATTTCTATTCAAAAAATGCTAAAGAATTAATTACAAGAAATGCGGAAAATGGCCTCCCCTCTGCTCAATACATAACTCTAACCTAGGACAATTATTGGAGGGCAGAAAATATTTAAAGAAAACCACAAATCGGTGAGAGAATGCCCACCTAGGCCCCAAAGTGGCCGTGTCCCGTGAGCATTTGTGTGAGGTAATAATTCATCTCACCATGCTAACGGTTCAGCCAGATGTCCATCCGCGGTATGAGCCGCGCTGTCCACCGGCCCTGCGTTTCCCCTTCCCACCTCTCCTCCCACGCCCTTAGGGTGCGGGATCTCCCCTCTTCTGCGGCTTCCTTCCTTCCCAGGACGCATTTGTTCTGGTGGACGAATTGCCGCTCCCCGCGACCAGCAGAGCCGCCGGTACCGAGACCGTGCGATACGAGGTTCAAGTAAAATTCTCGTCAGTAGGAATTGCCTCAACCATTGGTACCCAGATATATCGCCGCGCCCTTTGCAGGATTTGATCCCACGCCAACAGAGGAGAAAATCTGCAGACGTGCGCCTCAGCCTAGTCAGATAAATAGAGGTAGATTTCTGCAGAAGTTGTCGACAAAATATCAAAAATTGGCTCATATGAAGTATATCCACGCATTCCCTACAGTCGAAAACTACTGCAGACATCGTATTCAATTCCACTTTTCAATTTTTAAACCGTAAGATTTATAAAAGGATTTATCGGGTCATATAAATTTCTGTCTATACCACAGTAGAGTATTCTGATGCCGATGAAAAATTTGATCATAACCTCATACCAAACATTTTAAGTTTCATCTGAGCCCAGACATTATTATAGAAAGCCTCATATTGCGATATCAGATAATCCGTACATTACCGATATCATCATCATATCCGAATTCATGTCAAATAACATAACATTGTGCCACTGGGGGCAGCAATCCCTCGTATCTGTGACACAGTTACTACGATGCTATAGGGGAGGTGTAAATTATTGAGCAACTGTTTCGCCTTCAATTGCAGATGACATTTTTCCACTCTGTGTTTGCTCTCCACCAAGTCTTCCTATATTTTCGATGTTCAAACTCTTGTAAATGGCTCCATTACATGAGTACTCTGTCGTCGGGTTTAGAGCTTCTGTAGAAGAAAGTGTTCCCCTGGGAAGCTGGGAGAGGGGGGGCACATTTTTCGTATGCTCTACGGGAAAATGTTCGAAAAAGAAAACAGTCGAATCGACAATTTGTAATTTGGTTATTGTTTTCGGAAATTGGAATCGTTGTTAGTTGGTTGATTGTGGTCATTTACTGGCGCTAAATAAGAGAAAACTTTTAACGGTCTGTAACTCAGCTTTTCTTGTAGAACGTGTCAAAATTGATTCGACTTTAGCGCTGTATTTTGAAAGCAATTGGAAACAGTCCTGGATGTTTTAGGTATAGTGGTTTTCGAATGATTAATACCAATCAATCTAGAACCAAGAACTACATAATCTCGCTACCATTTGCAATCGGTTTTTAAAATTCTTATATGTGTTGCCTGCTGCCTTAGTCATATTTAAATAATTTACTTTCACTTTTGCTTCATTGAAGTCTGAAGGTTAAATCACTCCATTTATGTTCGGCACAAAACCATTCAATTGGAAGGGAATTTCTGTAGCACCTTCAAAGAAATGTTCGTTTCTGTTCACGGAATCTGCCTCTATTTCCGTTGCTGAAGTCTTACCTGTGTATTCCGTATAAAATCCCCATTAATCAAATATTTGTTTCGTAATAGCGTTGCCGCCACCTCATTTCTGAAAATGGCGGGAGATTATTTTGCTAGGGTGCGTTCCTAAAATAAAATTCTGGTAACAGCGTAAGACCATGTAAGCCCCATTAGGATTTGAATTTTATTTTCAAATCGGAGTGCCTTCCCTGAGAATTTCCCTCTCTAGAGATTTAGCCGACTTCTGAACAAGCTCTCAAAATCCTTTTTAAAACACATCTGATAACCGAAATATCGAAGTGCCACCATGGTCTTTGGGTCTTTTCCGGGTGGGGTGCCAAAATCTGTAAGATCTCCCATTTTTCCATAAACAGGATTGAATGAAGTTTTTTCCCTCGGCACACACACACACACACACACATACAAACATACACACAATTCCCTTAAAACGCCTGGTGTCGCAGGCAGAGACACAAATTCGATGAAATTGATGTAATTCAATTTATTTTTGATTTTTAAGTGTTTTGGGATTTACGGGGATTTCAGCCCCCCCATCAGAAACCATTCTCGCTATGCCCACAGCAGGCACCATCAAATTCGACCAAGGTGATGATTTATTGGTTAATTTTTGAGTGAATTGCTTTTGTTTTGCTCGCTTGTCCCTTCTTGATGGGTGCTGTTCTGGTTGGTTGGGGCTGCCGAGCCATAGAGGATTGACTGATGTGTATTCTGCAGATGAAAAGATACTAAGGTGTCAACTTCAGGTGATGATTGAATGTCACAGGGAGTTTTGTTGATCGATTTTCTGTCCCATCGATAAAACATAAGCTTGAGGATAATACAGAAGTTGTATGAGTGAAAGCGAATTTACGCATATTTGGGGAGTGAAACAAGTATTGACGACATGCTCTAAGGGTAACTTAATCGATTGGAAAGCACACTTAACACTCAATTACTTTTGACAGAGGTTGATATTAGAGAAATCACAAAAATAATTTTCCTTTTGAGACTACTATCGATCCTAAACTGGGGTCTTGAATTTTATGTGTCTACTTTGAATTTTTTTAAAATAAATCTGTCTCACACTATATCCGGAAGAATATTACTGCGGCGTTCGACGAGATCATATTGTTAATGAGATCAACTCAGTCAGTTAAACAATCCAGAAATGCCGCAATACAAAACCAAAGCCATCATATATATATATTGCTTTAATAACTTTAATAAACTGAGGTCTATAAAGTACTTGCCTCAACGTCGATGGTATCTTGCATCCACTTATAAAGGCGTGCGCCTTTTCCCTCTGTAAACCCCTGAGGAAAATAGTTAATTTGTTATATTCAAAACATATTTCTTATATCTTATATAATTCTTATAAAAGGTATCCAATTCCTCGAAATATAAACCAATAGGCTTCGATTCTGGCTAAGCTTTTGAGACTCTTTTCAACGTACAATTGATGAAATACCTGGGAGTATACCAGCTAATTTACAATCAGGTATCCGTTTAATCGGATATATAAACCAATAGGCTTCGATTTGGCTTGGCATTACTGCCCCTCCATTGTTCCAGCAGGTCAGGGATAGAAGCGTTGGGCAACTTGAAGGCTTTTGATAGGGTCTGGTGTTCTGCTTTTTAGTCAAACTCCAAGCACTTGGCGTTGGAACCTTCCCTTCTTGCTTTGATTGGCCATTCCATGCATTTTACTTTAAACGGTGTTCTCTAACACTTGTTCTAATATTACTCTCTCTTTCTGTTCCCACTCTCTTTCTGCTCTTTAACGACTTCTTTTCGAAAATGATAGTGCCCTTGATTTTACATACATACTTGTTTGAATCAGTTGATGACTTTCGCGGAAATGGCACGGATAATAATCGAGCAAATATGATGGGGTCTTTCAACGACGACTTTAGGGGAGGGGGCCTCCGAAAAAATGTTGATCAGAACACTTCAAAGAATCGATTGGTATATCGTATATTGATTAATTACCGGACACTCTGCATATAAACCGTAAAGAGCGACTCTTTCGGAACGCTACGACCCTATAAACTACCTACAAAATTGTGTTAAAATTTGTGTCTTAACTGCTTTAACATCCGAAAAAAAGCTAAGCACAATTCTCAAGATGCAGGAACGATTATCTAAGGGACTTAGGAAGGAGGGGTGGGAAAAGATTTTGTTGTCGTGACGATGTATTCTGAAATGGGTGTGTAGAATCCGATCGTAAGAGTATTCATAAAGCATCGAACAGACTTTGGAGGATCTCAACCCACAGGGATTCCTACGAGAAGAGTCCCACTGCCAAAGCGTGCTGAAATTTATCAATCAGTGTGGGAAATCCAGCATTTCCAGGGCATCTTCGGTGGTTCTGCTGAAGAAGGAAGATGGAACTATTTGGTCATGCGTAGGTTCGGTCGGTGGCTGAATGATGTTGTGAAAAATGACTTATATTCATCCCCATATATTGACGATATTATAGGCTTCTTTGTGGGATCACTCTGAACTTACAGGGCGAATAATGGATGATGGGGATGAGTAACGAGGACAGAGAAAAGACAGCGTTTAAAATAAAAAAAAGGTTTAATGTAATGACTTTCAGTCTGTTTCTGCTAAGTTTAACGCTTAATAGAACCGAAATATCCGGGACATCGAATTGTACACGGCTTTGGTATATCTGGGCAACTTAATCGTGTATGGTCGGAGTTTTAATGACTACCTCTCCAATTTGAAGACCGTATTTTAGCAATTACGAGAATCCAACTTGAACCTCCTCACCTAGGAGATTCCGTTTCCGGAAAAGACAGAGGCCATTTAGTATCGGTGGGTGCCAAAGATCCAGAGAGATCTACAGAGATTTCTCGGCCTCGCATCATATTACCGCAGATTTGTGTGAGAGTTCTCTACGATCACAGAGCCTATAACGGAGCGCACTGAGGGGAACCGCAATTTTTCATGGAACATGAAGCAGGAGAAGAGATTTTAGGAACTGAAA
Source organism: Dasypogon diadema (assembly GCA_006980735.1). Taxonomy (NCBI): domain Eukaryota; kingdom Metazoa; phylum Arthropoda; class Insecta; order Diptera; family Asilidae; genus Dasypogon; species Dasypogon diadema. The sequence goes on along the minus strand of QYTT01089554.1, from coordinate 39,031 downwards.
CGTACAGCAAATTTCTCCACCGATTTTGATATTTTCACGGAACCACCACCATTACTTCTTTGGCAGATCTTCCCAGATCCATACCATACATTTTGGAGTAAGGAAAATGACAGAAAAGATTAAAAGGAAATGGTATTAGTCTTCTCTACAGGCCGCCATCGAAAAATAGTGTGCCAAATGTACACTTTGGCATATGAAGGTGTTCCTAAGAGAGGCGAACTCCGTTGGTTTTGGTACTTCTTTAAAAGGATGACCTGGGTCTTGGCTTAAAATTGTTGAAGGGAATAAGTACAATGTGGTCGCGAAAGATTATTACAGTTTTGAATTTGAGCTGTTTCAGACGATCTTGCGCTTCAAAATTGAAATAAATATGACCGCCTTATGAAAGTTTTCGGCTATTATTAAAAATTTGTTATAAAACTGTAGCTATCTACGATGTCTCCCTTCTAATATATCCCTTTAAAAGTAGAAAAGTAAAGATTATTAGCTCCGCAAAAATGATTCCAAGTGTGCATAAATTGCACACAATTCTTCTTGAAACTTAAAGTGTCTTAACTGCTTTCAAAAACCATGAAAATATGGAAAATGTTCAATTGTTTTTCAACTTTTGATAGTATGAGTGCAAAGTAAGAAAAGTTGTTGAGCAAGCAGAGTATTGTTCGGGTAGGTAAACATAAAGACTAAAAATCCGAACTTTCTGGACAGAATCTCCGCCCAATATACTTCAGCTGCAGAGAATCGAGAATGAAAACTTGCCCATTAGGATGCAATTTGAATATCTAAACTAAAAGTTGGTAAGTAAATCGGGAAACTCTGCAAACTCATTAGGAGGCTAAACGGAAATCTTATCGCTTGGGAGCTTTTCTCGCTTTAAGACTTTTATTTCCTGGAAATCATTGGCTGCTCCTAAAAGCGCAGCTACACCAGTCACAATGGAACGGAACAGCATGAGGTAGCAGCAATATAACTTTCATCCTTATAAGTGAAACTAAAGCAGTCTGATATCAAATTGGACTATAAATTATCTGATGCGTCAGAGATAAATCCATTTCCTGGTCCCACCTTCTGAATAGCTAGCTACCTTTCAATTTGCATTGAAATAGTTGCAAGGCAGTTGCAGACGGAAACTGAAGCACAATGTCAGCAATTAAGATAATTGGATTATTTGAAGACAAACTGCTACCATCTTCATGGTATTCTCATAATGTATGAAGCCATCGCTTGATCGGGAACTAAATATTTGAAGCAATAATGGTGCAGTGTAACCGATATCCTTCTTTTCAGAATATTCCACGAAATTAGGCTAATGATCACTTACTAAGCCCTGGCATAGCGTACCTTAGGTATCCAGAAAACGTAATCCAACCAGGTAAATGGTTTTTATTTTGAAATTCGATTATAAACTAGAAAATCTGGAAAAACTGCTGATTCATACCATTTTTAATTGAACCGTGAGGGAGCCTCTATCCGTACAGGAAGTTTTGTTCCATCTAAATCAAATATCTCCATAGAAACACTCAAAATCAATCAGTTTGGGAAAATTCTCTCCAGGCGATTTTAATTAATATGTCTGCAGTGAGAGCTTCCTGTAATTTTTCCTGGTTTGAAAAGTCGGCTTGACCTGCCTGGAATGGAATGTCTTGGCTGAATACTAATTGCTCTCTCAGGTGTGAAATTGAATGTCATCTCATAGAGAGTAGAAGTGGATTAAATAAAACTATGGGAATACGCAAATGTGCCAAGTCTAGGAAATTTTAAAATGGAAACTTCGTATAATAGGAATGCGGTGTCATTTTGAATTTTTCTTCTATTTTATTCTAGTTGAAATATTTACTTGTCTGGCTGTTTTGAAATGAAACTTCTATAGCGAAAAATTTTGTAACAAAATTCAAATGTAATGAGTGAGGTGACAATCGGCCCATCAACAAGGTTAATCAGCAAATGGCGTGGTCGGTATTAAAATATTTGACCGACTGCGTTGGCGGTATTCTCGAGGTGAGCACTAAATATTATGAGGGTCACTTCTATAAAGCAGGTGGCGATAGCGAGTCAGAAAATTTTTGTAACGAATTTCAAAATGTAACGCTAAGATGACAGGCGGCCGATCATCAGTTTAAGTAGCAAGTGTCGTGGTCAGTGTTAAGATGGACCACCGTTTGCATTGGCAATGAATATTTTCAGCATAACTGAATTACACATTTACGAATTGTCTGGATTCAGTAAAGAGAGCTCCTAGAATTTAATTCACAGAAATTACGAAAAATGGAACGTCTGCCTACAAATTTAAATTTTTATGCGCTTATGTGAGTGAAGCACGCTCCACTTTGATTTAATAATCATTTGCCTTCCTTCGCACTTCTCAGAAGGCCCGGTGCCGAGATTACCTGCCTCAACAAAAAATTATACTGAGATTAGACTGCCACAATGCTAGTTAAGACATGTAACTATTAGTAAGTTTAGATTAAAATTAAGAAAATCAGAGAGTGCAACAGTGTTTGAGAATATGTACAATCAAAATATGATAAGACTAAACAGAGGCGAATCCTTACTATATCCTTGATAATTAATGGGTTCTTGTTTTCCCGGATTAAATTTTGGCAGTGTTTCCGAGGCGGAACAAGGCGATCTTTTTTGTGCAGTTTGCCGGTGAAACTAATAATTTTTAAATCATTACAAACTGTTCTAATCAAAAATATAATTAGTGAGAAATAGTCAAAAGTGCCAAAGCCATACATAAAACAAGTTTCACTTCAAGTGTGAGTTTATGTGGGTGAGCAAAACCCCCGGGACTATAAAACACAAGCCATGAAGTAGGATTTGCACATGTGTGAAATAGTTTTTTATGAACGCTTTTAAGATAGGAATAAAGAGTAAAGTAGTCCGAACATGAGTCATCGGTCTACTTCCTCTATATTAAGGTGTTCATAAAAAGCAGTTTATGTGTGAGTTGCAATTTCTGCTTCGCGGCTTGTGTTTTATAGTCCCGGGGGTTCTGGGGTTTTGAATTTTTCCCTTTTTTCTATCTTAATGTACTCCTATTTTTGTTTTTTTTTTTTCACTATTGACACTCGTAACCGAGATTTCTGTCTTTCTGTTGGCTTTTCACAAAACTAATCTGGAGATCAAAAGCGAGGACAAAATATGAATTTCGGATTGCGATCGGGCCATCTATATATTATGATTTCTACATATGTGTGAGTAAAATTTAGAGCGAAATTCGACGATGATCCCTTCCTCACAGAACCAAGATTTCTTTTCTATATTCGCGTGACTCCCCAGCTTTATATTAATTTGATGAAGGTAAGTACAATGTTTCTGTATGAATTTCTTAAGGCCAGGCATCTCCTTAAGAAAATAGCAAAGACGGAGACAGATATGTATTGCGTCTGCTCCAGGAACATCTAAGCAACTGCGGAGTAGTCGCGAGCAGAAGATTCCTACCTTACCTACTTCTCGCTTGGGAATTTATGAAACATCAATCCCACGAAAATCTTAAGCGTACACCTGAGATAATACGACAGACAGGAATTCATAATGCGACTCTTCAGTTCGGGGTGAATCCGAGGCTGAATAACCTGTAGACCCCCAATCTCAATCTCGTCTACTCTTATGAAACCTATTGTCTAACTTTTTGTAAATTAGTCCCTATGCATGATAAAAATGACAAAATTTGGCAAAATAGTTAAGTCTCGAAAATTCTTCTTAAGCAGAACTGTACGAGTATAGAACAGGATATCCCAGAATTGTGCAAGCAAAATATACATCCACAACTTCAGCTAGCCCACTAATTTTTCTTCTCCTTTCCCCGTGAAAACATACCTTGTACCTTAGAAAGTAACGAATACTGCAAAATTTTTAGTGTGAATGAGGACTCTTATTTGAAACTTTATTTAATATATAAATATTAATTTTAGTGGAAGAAATATAAATTTTATAATAATGCGAAAAATTTATTTTAAATTTCTTACTTACATTTGAATTTGGTGACCATTTGGCCACCGAAGGCGGTGTATAGTGATGGTCTGCACTCGTGGAATTTAATCCTCCACTTCCAACTAATGAAATTTGATGGAGGCCAAAACGTGTGAGGGAGCAGTAAAAAGTGTAGTAAAATCAGAAAAAATATTTTATCAACATGACTGTAACTTTTCGTTTTTTATTTATTTTAGTATGTTATATGAAGGGAAATATTAAACATAAAAAATTTACAACAGGAGTATTGATAATAAAAACAAAACTCGTCATCATTTTGATGCTTTGTGTTGTCTGTGGTTTATTTCTTGGGGAAGGGATGCGGAAACCGTTATCACAATTCCAAAGCAACATGTGGTACATTGAATAAAATGTTTTTAAAATAAACGTGAGGAAAAATAAACGTACAACCATAAAAGGAAGGACTACAGCGTATAGGCTACTTACCATACTGGGACGGTATCACATCTGGATCTCGTTCGTCTTCGACGATATCCTCGGATGATGATTTCGTTTTTATATCTGTATGTTGCCAACGTGGTTTCTCAATATTACCACCCTTCTGCATTTAAATTTTTCCAAATTATGCCAGGTCGTCATTGGTGAGAAGTTTTATTTATTTATTTTTTTTAAGTTGAATATCATCCAGGGGTGAAACCATTTGTAATATGCAAAAAATCCAAAAAAGTGTAATTTTTGTTAATTTTGTGATTAGAATGGATCTATCTACTTCCTGTGAGAATGGAGTTTTGGTGAAATTTTATTACTGAAAAAATATATGCTTAGTAAATGAAAGTGTTTGCTAGTAAAAAGTGGGGAGTTCGCGAGTTTTGCTTGCATCTGTGCTTGCGATTGAAAAGTCATTGAATGCGGTTGATTCAACTAAAGAAAAATTATTACACTAGATTGATAACAAAGTACCATCGCTATTACTACCATCGGTTATTTCAAGTTATAGGTTCACTCCTTCTCTCCGCGACTTAAAATATCTTAGTAACAGCCGAAAGCTAGTAAGGTGGATTTCAAATTTACATATCGAAATATTCTTCTGGCAATTGGTTTCGGAGAGATTGATATCCGGAATATGAGGCTTGCTCCAACTTGAAGCCTATAAAAGTCTCTGTGCTCTTTTTAGATTATCTAAGGTGAAAGTTCGTAAGGTTCAGGTTAGGCGATATAACTCTTAAAGAAGCCCTAAGAAGTGTGATAATGCAATTTTGGGGACATTAGTGGATAATGAACCATTATTAACCCATAAAGAGATAGAGGAGAAGTTAGGCGTAAATTATGAAACCATTGAGATTCATTCGAATAGGGTTGGCTTTGGCATAACCACTTTTCCTAGCTGTTTGATTACTCCCCTAGCAAGTCTACCTCCTATACTGCAAAGAGTTACTTATGCCAGGAAAATCTAATGACTTACATCTGGTGGAATTGTCCATCTGTTGTTAGTTATCCCGGCTGGATGAGAACATCTGCCAATCTTATCCAGTACAACACAATCGAGAAGGTGCCGTTTCCCAACGGGACAATACCAGACCACATGCGGCCAGAAACACGAATCTGAAGCTCTACGCTCTTGAGTATGAAGTTCTACCCCGTCCCCCTTATTCACCTGACTTGGTATTATTCGAATATTACCTCAATATGGGATTTCCTTGGCAGAAAAATATTCCAAAACTTTCAAGATATTCGCAGGGCAGTGATAGACTGACTTCCTAGCCTCAAAAATCGACAAAACTTTCTTGTTAACGTAATAATTTGGCTTTTGAAGCAGAAACTCATTACGTTGTCCCAAAATGTTTGTCTGTTCCCCTTATATCTACTCATTTTTGACTTCTATCACTTATCGAACTTTAACTTGTGTGTGCTAAAGTTGCAATCAAGTATAAAACTTGTGTAACTTAAGGTATTCAAGGTTTATCTTAGGAAAGTCGATCCTTGCAGAATTGTGCATACACACAGTACAAGGGTGTATAGTGTATGGAATCAACAATTTTCCTCCAAATATTAATGTCGAACGAAGAGAATTATTTAAATGGAATTCAGGAAAGCGAGCACAAAATGAATTTCAACAGTTTAGAAACTTTGTTATTTCTGAAATTCTTGGCAAAACTTTACGACTTTGGAGATTCTACGGAAAGCAGTCATTGTTATCTCGAATGAAGGATTACAATTTAAAATAATTTGTGGAAATATAATACATATACACATACGATACAAAATATACAATAAAAAAAAATACTAGTATACAAAAAAGTAAAGTATACTAGTATAAAAAAAGTAAAAAGTAAAAGTGGTGAACTGTTAATGGTATAAAATTCTATAGGTATAAATTTCGAAGAAAAACTTGTTCTTACCTTAAAAGAATCACTTTTGATGGCTTGGCCCACAGAATTTCCGCCGGAGCCTTTTGTCCCTTGATGGCGATTTCTCCTGAGATTTTGCAAGAATGTTGTGATAAATATCCGTAAAGCAATAGCTAAACTTATAACGATAATAGTCAGTACTGTCCCAACCAAAACTGGTGATAGGGAGAGCGATACATCATCCTCTGTACCAATATACAATTGATTGTATGTGAAAAGAATTTGAAATGAAAAAAAAATCAGGTTATATAATATCCCCCCATCTGATAATAGTGGGTAATCTATCAATCATCATGAAAAAAAACCCACTTCATTTCATTTTCTTGAGTGCTTTACCAGAGAAAACTAACGAAAACTCTTTCTTAATTTTTACTACTACAGCAGGAGACTTCCCCAAAAAAAGGAAATGAATTGAGTGAAACTCTTCGTAGAAAAACAGAAGTGGTTAGAAAGGAAGAAGTGAACATATTGTTATCAATCACCTGTCTTATGTGATGTATAGCCAATTACGAAATCATGTACTGGATAACCAGGGCTGCGTCCTTTTTGATTGACAGCATAAATCCGTACTTTTAAGGAATTATTTTCGGTTGTCATCATCGCTGTTAGTGTGTCCAAATTTTCTAGCAGAAATTGGGGCTCTTCTGGATTCGTTATATTGAATCTGTAAACAGGAATGAAAGGATTAGATGTCAAGTCATCGCAGCTATATATCATTGGTTGATGTGTACATTATCGAGTAGAGTAAGCTGGAACGGTTATTATAGTCATGGAATTGAAATCTTATTTTAGAACTTTTTTGTTTGAGTCCTAAGAAAATATAATTTTACCCAAAAGAAGTACAGAACAATTTTCTTAAGCTTAAATTCACAAAATTATAAATATGAACAGATCCACATAAATGTTCTTTGAATAACGGTTAATATTTACTTAGTTAGTTGGTCATCGATGAAGTTTTTAATAATTTCTACAATATCCCCAGGTAGGACTTCTAATCCAATATAAAAGTCGACAAAAATATATCAACGACTAAAAATCAAATCAATCTCTGTCATCTCGAGGATATAGCAGATCAGCAATCATCCCCGGTTGGAGTGAAAGCTAAATACACTAGCCAGAAAAAGTGTGCGTACACCAAGTAATCTGAAACTGCATTCATCGGATAAATTCACGTTAGTTGTTTGTTTTGGGAAATGCTAACAAAATAATATGTCGAGGTCGAGCAAATAAAAAATATGGAAAACAAAAATCAGAAGCCAAACATGTCACGAAAATTCAGTAGAAGAAGTCTGCGTACACTTCCAAAATTGTGTTATTTCCGAAAAATGTGGTAAAAATTTCAGGAGAATTTTTGTATCGAAGGAAGTAGGAAAGGCAAGAAATTGGTGTATGCGAGCATAAAGGCATTATAGAAATGTTCGTCAGTTTCAGAAGAGTTCATTTTAAGGCTGTTAATTGAGGCTCCCGTTTTCAACATTGACCACGATCACCTAATCTAGGTCGTGATTATTTCAGAAGTCAACATTTCACGGAAGGAGGATTGCGAATCTAACACTGTAATTTCTTCCCAGATGCACCTAATCTTTTGTACGGACTGATGAAAAATTGAGGAGAACGTTGGGGAGAGTATCATCTGCGAGAACCTAGCAATACCATTACATCTTGAAAAGAATTCCAAGGTCTTTCATATAGAAGTCAAAACTATTCCGGAAGCGGGCAAATATCTTCGGAACCTGCAACATGAAGGACTGAATATTATCGTCTGCACAGATAACCAAGTGGCTATTAAAGCCCTGACGTAATCTTTTCTACTTCTAAAATAATTAACGATCTATACCTAAACAGTGATCTAATCATGTTATTGAATATCCTTGGGTAGATGAACAATGGGCCTAGCAATAATGGCTTTAGTTCGGACCCTTTCGGATTTATATATCTACCAAAAAAAAACAAGATTGTGCCTCAAATGTGCTTGTAAAAAAGATTTATTATCATTCAAAAAATAATGTAATTTTTATAATAATCTAATGTAATCGAATTGTCAAAGAATTTCGAAATACAATACAAGGGCTCCTATTACATCGCTAGCAAAAACGGAGCGAATATCAGCGATAATTTTGATCAAGATACTTTCAGCCTAAGTTTCGTTAAGTTTTAAACAGAAAGCAGAATGTATTAATAATAGGTCGAAAATCATACGTAGGACATGAGCTTTTTACTTTAGATATAGTCAGTACAGTAGCTTTTTTATATCTAAGCTTTTTGCATCTTTACATATGTTTTCGTAGGAAAGGTATTAATTCCATTCAACAACTTAACTGCTGTTTTCTTTAAGGCCGATATAGCACTACGGCGTCATTGAAATCTATGGAGCTTTGGCTCATATCTTCTTAATATTTGTATTAATTATTATCTATGTATGAATAAAGCATTAAATTTTGATAGCAATTGCCATTTTCACAAGCAAAAGACATTTAATTTAATTTAATTTAAAACTCCAACAAAACTTAAATTTTATTCACATGGTTTCAATTTAATAGGGGATCACTTATAAAATTTCCTGAGAAAGGAATGCTGCAAGTTGCACAGGTGGTTGTTTTGCAGTAAAAGTGCTTTTACAGGTAGCAATTGCAAAATATTTACCTGATACTTCCAGTTTTGATTGAATACATCTCCAACATAAATACTTGGGGTAAACCTCCATCGTATCCAGGAATGCATTGAATATCCACACTTAGTTCAGTCCGATTGTACACAGTGCAATTATTTACGGCACTTGGTAGACCTGCAGGTAATAGATGTGCTTTGATTAATTTACTGACTGTCACACTCATCTTGCAGGTTGGGGGGAATATCTTGGACAATTTCAGGAAGATTGGTTGTGTTTTGTTTGAATGAGCATGCATATTGTATGATACTCTTTTCGAAATTTCCATGAAATTTGAATTTTATGACTTACCTGCAAGCACTACCTGAAACATACAGGGTTGATGTTGTGTCCCCACTTCATTTATAGCCCAACAGGAAAGAGTGCCGTAATCCTGAAAATAAATTATGCTTTTACAGCTCACAGCGCTTGAAGAATATTTGACGTGAAATAAAGACGTTTCGCTTTGGAACGTTAACATTCCTGGCAACTAATTCCCAAGATTTATAGGGAATTCCCTTGGTTTCCTAATTAATCTCGCTAAAACCATCTAGTCTAATTATAAATGAAGAAAAGAGCTTGCTACGACAGCCCCATCTGCTTGATGCTAATTTCATTGATTTGTGAGTTGAAATCACCGAATTTAGTATTGAAGTTTTTTTTACTCGAACAGAATACAAATGATGAAATTTTGGCTGAAATATATTTAGAAAATCCGAGACTCACCTGATCCGTAACTGGCGTATACTTCAGAGTACTCCGTGTTCCATTGACGGTAAATCGTTCACTTCCCACATCTAAGGTCTCACCAGAATTGTTAAATTTCCACCGAAACGTCCTGCATTTTGGGGGAAAAAAAAGTTGTGGAAATTTTTAGTAATCAAATATTCCGGTCATACACCCAACAATTGGACCTAAATTCCAAAATTCTGGACAACAAAACAAACTATCCCTTGGCAATTCAACAATTAAAGATTCGAAACACATGCAACCGCCCCTAAAACTCCCTCCTCAGGACTATAATAATTATTCAAAAGATTTATAGCCCCATGATGTAGCGCTTCAAGTGGAATTAGGATGTAAAATTACTTGTGTGCTATATTTTACCACCGTAATTCAGTTTCCCGTTCCCACTGATGAAGGGAAGTACAGGTAAAAAGCGAATACGCCCCTCCCTATAAAACGGAAGGTGGAAGACTCTGGAGAAATCGAAAAGATAAAACAATGGAACTGAATTTGAAATGTACAAGACAAGAATAGCGAGATTTGTGAAGAATTACTCAAACTAAAACTCATTCACACATCCATTTTAACAACCTATGATACACACATAGAATTTCTAATACATTTACAACAACAGTGGGTTCAAGGATTTCTGAAATTTCTGAGTTTTATGCCTTTCGGTAATTCTCAGAATCTGGGAGATTTTTCCAAAAGAACAATTCAGATAAATGGGAACTAAGCCTGAGGAGTGCTCATTAACCATGAATAAGTGAATACGTATTTGGCGGATTTATTCCTATAGGTTACTTAAATATTATCCCGATAACGAATTCCTAAAATTTTCTTAAATTTTTTTGATTCCATAAAAAACAATTGGGAAGATTTTTCTATAAAAAACAAATCCTTCTTAAGGTCTTTTGGGACACATTGCTGGTGAAAAGGATCAGTTTATGTTAAAGTCCACATATGTATATAAGATTTTCCAGAAAGCACAGGCAAATGAGTCATGTTTGTCTAAACTAGAATACTGCCATTCTGCATGGCCTCAATTTAAAAGAATTACCATTTGGACTGTGCTATGTTATTGAAGCATTCATTAAGATAAGCCTTTCTCGTTTAGAGCCCGTTCTGAGTGTGCACAGCAGTGAGCTTTAACTGAATATATGATGGAAGAGGCCAAGAAGATTAAGATTTGCCCGGCATAGCAATCTTTATAATTCTGCTCCCATTTTAGGATTTTCAACTGATTCGAAAAGCTTATTCCCACAAAAGCTGTTAGTGTTGCAATATTTTCGGATTATTTCACAGAATTCAAAGCAATTTCTGAACTACCTAACAGGGAATACCAGTAAAAGCTTAGATTTATATTGAACCTCTTGGCTGAAGTAACACAGGCATTAAGCAATGGCAAAGATTGGACCTATAATTAAAATCCTATAACTTCTGATTTGAGAAGATTACCTCATTTGCAGGTGTGTGCAACGTTTATGAATTCTGACGCCTACCCATTTGCATTTCTCTGCTGGCATGTCCTTCAGACCATAAGTAGATAATGTAAAAGGCAGCAGGAGGCATGGATACAAGGATAGTCTAACCATGAATATTATATGTGCTTTTAAGATGAAACATTGGTGCAGGATGTTTAAGCACTTTGCAGGTGTATTTAGAATTTTATGCAAAATAAGACATTTGGCAAGATAAAGTGAAAACTATAGATATGAATCCTTCTGCTTGGATATAACCTAAAATACGTGTGTATATATCTGGAAATAATACATACCTTGGTGGAGGATCTGCCTGAATTTCGCATATCACTTCGACTGTTTCATCTTTCGAGGCTCCGATTAGGATGACTCGGTCGTAGTACTTGCATGTTGGTGCAACTGTAAAAATTTAATAAAATATGTAAATGTACTGAAACTGGAAGACTGGTCTTTTGGAATGAGATTATGTGGACGAATATTTGTATTTTATATTGTTTTACGATTTTATAGTATTAATACATATAAATTCCGGATGGTCTTATATAATTACACAATTTTTTTTAAGGTCCCAACTGTAATATTCCGAACTCTATTATTTTAATTGATTGCAAAAAATTTTAAGCGATGCAACCAAAACTCAGTGGATGTTGTTTACCGGAAAAAGGAAAGCGAATTTACAATAAAGAGTCAAGTGAAGTGGGCTGAATTTCGAAACTAGCTGAACAAAACTAGCATCGCAATTTATCTGTTTTAAAATGAGTTTTTAGAGATTTTTCGAATTGCTGATTACGAGCCTAGGGTTAAAAGTCAAAAATTCAAGATGGCAAATTAAATATGGCAGAAATATATGTCTAAGATTAAATGAGATACTTCCTGTAAAAATTATTTCATCTACTTTTAGGTCTGCGATAACAATATTAAAAAGCTACTTTAAAAGCTCTCTCACAACAAAGGCATTTTAATACGTAATTCTCTCACAAAAGCTTTTATGCGAATTCAAGTCTTTATTTTCGTCTTCGTCTCGATATAGCAATAAGTGACGTAATGTCGAGACAAGCCTGTCCGATTTTAAGTTTATGGCATTAAGATTACCTATTTGGTATAACAATTAAATCACAGAATTGCTTCGCTATGAAGTCAACTATCGAGTTGACTTGATTGTATTTTGGCGTTAGTTGACAAATCAAAGCAAAGTTAGTTATTGACCAAATTCTGTGGACGGATGAATCGCAATTCACCAGGGAAGGTATCACTAACTTCCGAAACCTCCATACATGGTCGAATACGAACTCACATAGGGCGACCTCATTCCAGCAAAGGTTGGATTGGTAGGCTGGTATCATTGGCAACAAGTTAATAGGACCATTCATTTTGCCGCAAGTACTTAATACTTAAATTCATGCAGACTTTTTGCAGAATATGCTTCCAGAACTAATAGACGACATCCCCCAGCCACCAGAAGCACAATGTATTACCAACACGACGGATTACCAGCGCATACCGATAACATTATTAAAGCAATATTGGATGACAAATTCCCTGCGAGCTAGATTGGACGAGGTGGACCGATTTCTTGACCTGATAGATCTCCAGATCTTACTCTATTGGATTTCTTCTTATGGGGAACAATGAAGGATGAAGTGTACTCAATGCCAGTTAACACTAGAGATGAATTGATTAGCAGAATTGGGACTGAAGTGATGAAAATACGAGAGAGTCTGGCTACTATAGATCATTAACCACGGAATAAGAAGGAGGTTACTATAATGCATCGAAAGCAAAGCAGGATATTTCGAGCAATTTTAATAAAATATTACGCTGAACAGTGGTAGATTTTCAAATTAACAAAAAGTATATAGGAGTTTAATTTTTTTTTAAATTCTTACTTTTATAATATTCCGCAAATGGTTTCCTACAAATAATTTTGCATATCGTTTCTCTAGACATGTTGTACCTTTTCGGATTTAATAAAAATAGAAAACAGGGATATTAATCACATGAATTTTGGAGAAAATTAGGGAATAATGTGAAAAATTAAAAAATAAGAAGTAAAGGGTATCACCGGGTTTCCATATGAAATCTGCACTGGCGCCTTTATTGACATTGGTGCCTTTATAATGTTGCTAGTTGTTGGAAATAATTTTGGGCCAATTATCAAACCCCTAGCTTTATACGTTTTTGGAAAACAGGGGTTGCAACCCCTAACTTCAAAATCGTTTTTCTAC
>QYTT01089554.1:0-17313 GCA_006980735.1 Dasypogon diadema | reverse complement strand
AAAGTTTTTGTGTTGAAAAGTTGATTTTGCTCATCATAGCAATTAAAATATAAACTAATGTGGGCGAAACTGATATTAATATAAATTTAAAGCTAATAACGATCTTTACTTATCTCGAGTTTGCTTAAAAAGAGGAAAAGAGAAGAAGAAGAATTAGCTATATACTTCATGGATTCCAACCGTTCTTTTCAGCTTTCATAACTCTGTTGCCCAAAAGAACACGGCTTTTATTGGATGAAATTTTTAAAGCTATAATAGAAATCTGTGGGCTTGAGTGACGTTGAATGAAAAGACTAACTTTAAGTTTATTCTTTGAAAAAATTATTAATAGAAATATATAAAAGATACGAACTTAGAAAAATATCTGATTAATTGATTCTTTTATTGGAAGATATCTGCATCGACCAAGCAATAACAGAAAGACTAGTCAGCTCCTTAGGCAGACCGTGAACGCTTTTTCTCTACTTTTTAACGTGAAATTTTTAGTGAAACTTGGGAGGAACCGAAAAGATGCGTCTGAGTTATAAACTACGGTGTATGGTGAAGTTGTTATGAACCAGGTGACCTTCTAGTATAAAGCGTTCGAGGAGTGTGGAGAGAACATCGCCGACGAGCCACACGAGGAGCGCCCTGGCACCGAGGTTCTAAAGAATGCAGTTGCCGCTGTCGTCCACTAAAAACGACCAACTATCGTCAGAGAGTTCGCCGCATGTCTAGACATTTCAGTTGGCAGCGCATTTCACGATCACGATGTTGCGTCAGTTTAAGAAAAAAAAAACGGTCGGACAAGAACATTAACGAAATTGTACTGCATCATGACAATGCGCGATATCCTTCATCACCGAATGAGGAGGACGAAAGATGGGCGACAACTGTATGACTGTATTTCTGTGGGATATTTGTGTGGAATGAAATTATATACACAGTGTATGTATCTCTCCAAGTAGATTGGAGTTGAAGTTGTTGTATAAGCTGAGAGGCCAAAATAAATACACTACACTTCCTCCTTGTAGTGATGAGGAAGGATTTAACGCCATATTATTAGAAACACCCAATTTTCAGCGATTTCGAAAACGGTCGCATTGTACAATATACACTTGCAGAATCGATATATAACTCATACGATATTTTGTATCTCTTAAGGGTTACTATAAGGAAGTGAATAAAATGAAAGCATATGGAGAGCGACAGTGCACAGACTTGTGGGCAGCCCTAACCAGTATTTTTGCGCTAGTACATCCGGAGACTTTGAACAATAAGAAGGTAGATACTGGCTATACCACCTCTCCTAACTCATAATTTTCTCGGAGAACGCAAGTCGACTTTGAAAGAAGTGAGATGAGAGAAAGAATTGAGTGAGAGGGAAGTTTATCCAAAGCAGAAATTCATAAAGGCTCAATAAGGTCTCTGGATTGAGTGGATCCTCACACTCGGGTATCTTTTCAAAGCCCGTCGTCCATGTGGTTCCCCATAAGAGTCCACATATCGATTGGCCGCGGCCAGTTTTTCTATCTTAGGCTTATGGATGATTAGCGGAAATCTTGCAATTTACCCTTTCAAAAGATGTTAATCGTTGGACAGGAGAATGTCTAAAGATTCAACGAGCGTCCATTGCATTATTAACACTGCTCTCTTAATAAACTTCCATTTATAGTTTGACAAGTTAATCGATAATATTAAAACTGCTTTGTATGCTACACTTAAGAGAGAACTCATAGACATGCGACATGTGCACCCTTTTTCTGTGAGTCTCATTAAATTGAAACCATCGACTTCCATTGGGCAATTCACATTTATGGCCTGTAAAAACAAGAGGAAAACGATAGTAAAATAAGCATTCTTCGATAAGAACGCATATTCAATGGAAGTAAGTTAAATATATTCTTTGACTAGCATTACTACTTAACATCGTAGTTTTTGAGCCGACTCATCCTCAAGCGTCCGAAAGGAAGAAACTTATTTTCGCCTATTGTTAAAATTCACACCAATTGTTCCTTTAGAAATGTGTCCGACCATTCATAACAAGAAGTACACGTAAGTGGAAAGCCTTTAACTCCGCTCTTCTATGTGGCGTGCAAGGACACCGCAAGTACAGGGCGAAAACTATCGCTTAGAGTTCACCGTTCTGTAGAGGCCCTTTCGCTGCATCTGTGGACTGCGGCTGGTTCGGTTGCCTTTTCGGGCTCTGTTAAATAAGGTGTGTGAGTGTTTCTTTGGACTACGCTAAGCTAACATGTCGGTGCTGAATTTTGTCAGATCCTTTTAGTCCAGACCCACAGCGAAAAATAAATTCTGTATGCTGCAAAGCCAGTTTCAGCTGCTCTTTTAGCTGGGGCATTTATTCAGATTTACCGCGTGGAAGGGGTGAATGATCCAAAGTAGTGTTTTCGGCGCCTTTTCATATTCCTATGAATTCCAGCCGGATATATGTATATCTGGCTGTGGACATTATACCTATGGAGTTATATCCTTATATTTCACAGGATTTTTCATTGTGTATTCTCTCTAGGGGCTGCAGTCTGGTAACGTGTTTTGGGGTGAAAATTCCCAAATTTATGACATCACATTGTCTATTCCCACATGAGAGTGTGTATGTGTGTAAAAATTTCTTGATTAAGATTTAAGATAAATGGGAAAATGTTAGTGACCAAGGATTTTCTTTATTGTGAGGTCATGATTTTAAAGTTAGAGGGAGTCAGGAGATGATCTTTTGTTTCTGGGTGATAAGGTGCAAAGTAAAACGAGATGAAAGAACAAAATTCATTTGCAGTAAAAATGTTGTAAAATTTTGGAATGAGTTGCTTTCTTCGCTTTTACAAGGACCAGGTATTCCGGGCATGCTTATCCTTCGCTTGCAACCATCCACAAATGACGAGGAGAAAAATGAATTTTCTTTTCATAAAAATGTTATCGTCATTCGCCCCCAAAATGCAGATAGATGTAAAGATGGAAAAAAACAATGATATACTGCCATAAATTCATGTCGGTATGCACATTCTGTGTGCGTGGAAATATTTTCTAACTTAAAACAAAATATTCATTTTTGTGCGGAGGTTTCATATGCAAGCCCTAATGATTGATGCGACCACATAGATATCATTGATGACAGCATGTGAAAACGTGGGGGTCGTTAAATTTCTCTCGCTCTAAAAATTTATAGCATATGGGATAGCTTTTCGGTTTATGTATATATACGGTTGAACGTTTAACCCACATATGAGGTAATCGCACGCTATGCTTAACTTGCAAATGTCAAATACACGAACGATGTGATTTTCATTCGTATCGCTCGGGTTTTTGTTTTATCGCCCCAGGGAAAAATGGACCCAAATTATCTGTAAAGTTATTCTCAGATATTCTCAAAACCCTCTACATTATATGTCCAGATTTCCTGTCGGTTTTATAACATTTTTGTGTTATTTTCAGGGTTTGATATTGCCAGGGCGAATTCATGGCCGGTATCTCTTGAACCCTTATTATATTCATGAAGCCCAGAGTTCCAGAGATTATATTTTATCTGTCTTTTTTATTTTTGTAAAAAACCTGTGAAACAAACAAATTTCTCTCATAATTTTTATTTTTTATGGAAAAGTTCAATAGAATCATTATTGGAATATCTTAAACGTTGCTGAATTTGATTTAATATTAATTTACAGCTTAAATTTCAGGCAAGGTAAAAAAAGAATAATCAGTGTTAATTTTTTATAACTTTTCTTTTTGCTTTTTATGATAGAGATGCCTTGTAATTGGGGGAAAAAAACAGAGAAAAGAAAACTTGGACCAAGGCATTGTGTACAGTACAGTCGATGTATTTTCGGACTGAAAGCTTGCAGCAGTTTAAGGGCAGTCGAGAAAAAAAAACAGTAATCTCCTTTAATATTGTTCTGTTTGAGAAAGAATTATTGAGGGATTGAGAGAATTGCCCACTGAGATAATCTATAGTAAACGCTATTGTTTCGTTCCAGTTTGTAGGCCTTTGTCCGAAATTCGTATATGTGATATTGAGAAAAGGATAAAAAAAGCTGAATCGAATGGAGGTAGGTAACAGAAAAAAGTTTCTTTTTTTAAGTTGGTGCTCAGGGGCAATCCTATGTTGAACTCTAGCTGCGATCGTAATGTAATTCTGTTTCATACCTTAAAGGAGTGAAATGGGGGCAATTTGAGCATCTTTACACACAAAAGTTAGATTATTACAAAAAAATGATAAAACTTAGATCTGAGTTGGTTTTTAAAATTGAAAATAGAATAAATGGATATCAATTAGGTATGTGATTTTGATTTGATGATTTGCTTTAATTATAAGAAAAAAAACCAACGAATAGTTACTGTTTTACTTTTTCCCGGAAAATAAACAATGTATCGGTGCGTCTTACACCCTTGGCTAGTATAGCAACTGACGCACTACCATTGAATTTTCTTTTTTTTCTGATTTTATTTACCTCGTACCACGAACTATTGGACAACGAAATATTTCTGTGGTACTCCTTTGTTTATCTGATATCCCTATTCACAAAAGCCTTTATCAAGCCAATGTTCTTGAATATACCAAAGAGTCGTACACATTAATCGATATTAGACTAGCTCGATTTTAATTAGTGTTGTAGACTACAAACCAGGGTTAGAAAATATCTTTCTATAATCCTTGTTGCGGATTAAAACAAACAAGCTTATAAAGGTCCCTTATCTTGTTGGATAATTCGTTGGTACTCCGTTGTATCTTCATTACACTGTACTGGTATATTTCTACTGCAGTGTCATACTTTGCTTCAAACATGGTTAGAGGTAGAATATCAAAAACTTTGCATCCAATGTTTACCATCTTTCATTTTAAAATCGAAAAAATAAACTTCCTTCAGGCTATCGAACAGTGAACGCCACTGCTATGAGTGCCATGCGGAATGCTATAACTATAGGTCATTTAGGATCAAAATTCTTTAAAAATTACTTGGTATCATGTGAAATTCGGCGTTAGGGGATTCATCTTTTGTAGTATAAATGTAATATAGTGCGGTATCTCGCTTAGTTGACGATGTAATGGTAGAAGGTCCATCAGTACCTCTAAGGCCGTAGTGCGACAGGTGTGCATGATGCCCCTAGACAGACAAGTCTTTGTAAAGGGTGTCCCAATAAGAGTGGAAAACTTAAATTTGGCAAAATTTCTGCTGCTTTACGTTGACAGTCAAACCATCATGACAATTCGATGGTAGACAGTCGGCCATTATTAAAACTTACCAATTGCACCAGGGTTTTTATATGTCCACATGTGGGGATAACCTCCATAATCTCCATCTATCTCTCGTGAAGTTTGCCTCATCAGTATTTTGATGAAATTCCTATTGTTATTTTGACGATCTAACAACCATTCGGAAAATAATTTTTTGTTTTTATAATCTCTGGATACAAAAGCTTGTGCCTGTTCGTAGTGGTACGATTGGGGTTCGTACCTTTGCAACATATTGTGCTACATCAATTCCAAGGGCAATTATTCTCGGTTTTATTTAAGGTTTTGTTGCCTATCTTGCGGATGGAAGGACTCAGTCTACGATGCTTTTCGGCAGATATTGTCAAGCGTTGAGGTATGTTGACAATAAAATGACAAAGTCGAATCCTTATTTTAACAAAAATTAAAAGTTTATGATGAGCCGTAATTGAAATACTGCAACCAAGCCAAGTACAAGCCAAATTATTACCGTAAGATATCCTCCTAATATAATAATAATAAAATCCAAAAATCAACCCAAACTTGTAACCTTAAAGCAAGTCCAGAAACACAACAGTTGCTGAGATAAAATTAAATGAAACAAGAAAATGAGAGTGAAATTTCCGCGAGAAGGTTTTGGAGTATTCATAGGTTACCCAGGCATACCGCCCTTCGGCAACAAATAAAACCTCAAAATTGAAAGCAATTTTACCTAATATAAAAATGTTAATAACTTTTGGAACAGAAACAGATATTGAGCTTGTTGTTTTGTTTTAAAGGGCTATTAACGTACAAATTTTACAGGGCTAAAGATATTTTTACGAAAATTTTTCCAAAAATTAATACTCGACAACTCAATGAATCGTGAATCGTAATATGTTGCTTATCTTCAGAAATAATGAGATCCTCCCTTTTTAACAAATTCCTGTAAGATTCTTGAAAGGACTTTTGAGAATTTACGTTATTACATTCTCTTTAAAAAAAAACGACAAATTTTCAAACGTAAGTGGGATCAGAACCGTTCAAGGAGTTTTCTGGGACATTCCATTTTACTTATTTACCGAACACCCTCAATGCTAAAATGCGATTTTCATGATTCTAGTAATTATTAACGTCGTTGGGCAAGCGGGCTGAGGGCGCACGACTGCAGATTTTCTTCCCAGTTGGCGTAGGTTTGAATCCTGCACAGGACCGGCGATTTATTTGGGTACCAGTGGTTGAGACAATAATTCTACTGACGAGAATTGTACTTGCGAAGCTACTGGGATGTAGCACTTGCAACATTTGTCAGGTTAAAATTTCCCAACCTCGTCTTCCCTAATTTCCTTCCCCCTAAGCTGTGCAATTTATTCAAATGTCATAAATCACAGTATATGACTTTTGCAGAAGTAACGTTCTTCAAGTGTTGCGAACTTTATATCTGGAGAAGGAAGCATCTCAGTTTAATTGACAAAAATATTCAGAGTATTTATTTTATAATTGCTTCTTAAGCGGTGCTCACCTGTAACACGTTTAATTTTAATCCGGATTAGAAAGTTCTTTTGAAATCGCAAATAAATATAAAAATTTTCCAAACAGCAACAGACATTCATATTTGGAAATATCTCTTGGCTTTACGAAGATTTCTGTCTCTGGAGAAATTCTAGGAAACTTTATAAAATCCTGAAATAGATTACCTGCTCGCCTGCACCGTCTGCGAGCAGTTTTTCTAACTAATAATTTAAAACATAAAAAATAAGAAGCTGCAAAGGAGTTTTTCTTCGTTGGAAAGCATTAAAACACCAATTTATACTGGTGAAGTGTGGGATAGAGTAGAACGTCCCACAAACAGATGCAGTGCTGCAGATGTTGGGGATACACAGAGTTAAGAGTAGCATAAATGCAAAACTGATGGATGGATTATTTCAGGAAAAACTAAAGAACGATGCAACAAACAAAAGGAAATTGATGCTAAGGATAGGGAGCACTAGGAGAATTTGCGCTGAGGGAATGTTTTTCTTGGGACTCACGTCGGGTTATGATTCATGGTTTGGACGAGGTGTGCTATTGACAGCTAAAAGGGGTGATTTAATGGGAAAGTTGCAGCTATAAAAATTTCAGAATTCCGATTTGTCCCGAGCAGTTGGATATCGAGGAAAATATAGTGTAGGTGCAAAAGTCGGGGATTCGGGGATGATTGATAAGCCAGAAATATTGCAAAACTTGATTTGGCTGGAAAATTCTTGCGTGGAAATATGGTGAAAGGATCAATCATGTACATAGAGATTTCGAAATATAATACAAATCTACTCTGTTTTGCATATTAGAAACCTAGCATAAATCTGCGTACTTACATTTTACCCGAAGTGGCAGGTGGTTGCTCACTGTTTCCCCCTCGTCATTGATGGCACTGCAGGCGTAGTTTCCAGCATAGTGTTTTGTTATTTTCTGCAGAACTAGACTCTGATTCGATCTTATTACACGTGCTGAGGTATTATGCTCCAGATGGATGCCCTGAAATTAGATATTATTAGATTTTAAGTATTTTTTCAGTTCAAGAGTTGTGTAAGGCTTGGGAACAATTACATGTATTAAAGTCCTATAAATTTCAAAATTTGCAGTTCTGCCATACATGCAACAATTTGTCGGTAGCGTCCCCAAACATAAATCTACTCTTCTTTATGGAATCACGAAGGTAATGTTTTGTCTGTACACAGAACCAGGAAAGGAAGTATATTCATCGACCGTCTCCACCGCACACTTTTACTAAGCATTTCAAATTACTTCCTTACAACTCTAATTAAACTCTGTACAATTTAAGGGGAACTATAGCGGGTAAACCCACTACAATTAGTGTGTCGACTGAAGTCAGTAATGGCCAGCGCAGTGGTAAGGGTACTATCATCTAAAGCTGTAGACCAAGGATACATGTCGCTGTGGGGGAAAACGGGCGCAGCAATTGGAACTGGGGCTATATGCTCTCCTCGGGTCTTTTCTATTCTAAGTCCGTTGTTTAGAGTTAGCACAGCTGGGAAATATTCCGGAGTAGTTGATTTTTCACTGCGACTTTTTTCCATGGCTTGGGATATTGGTTGTGCCTGAAGTTTTTGTTAATCTTTTAAATTGTCCTGATACGGATGGTAACTGCGGTCGATTTTGATGTTGTTTGCCTTGGTAACAGTAGAAGCAATGTTCTATCGTGTGGCTTCCCAATGAGACCAGACTGTGTAATTTTAAGGGGTTTTACTGGCGTTGTTATGGGAGTGGTAATTGAAGTGAAGGCAAATAGTGAAGCCAAGCCTCATTAGATTTTTGGTACTTTTGTTTGCAATGGTTAAAATTTTCCTAAAAATTCACTTAATGATTTTGGATGTTCTGGGATAGTCTGCTTGTTTGTTCTTACTTTGTGCAAACACTTTTATGAATATGGGTTGTCTTGGTATAATTCGATCTCTATAGGTGGTTTCACAACTTATGATTCCTTTTTAATTAGAAATTATATTTTCGCAGCCAGAAATAATATTTCTATTGCTGGCTCTAAGAATTATGGACAGAAAAGGAAATAGAGGTTGCGAAATTACAGAAATAAGTTCTAAAATGAGTTTATGAGGCAAATAGTAAAGCCGTAGGTGCAGCCTCATAAAATCCCTAAAAGGAAAGTCTTTATTGCTAAAAACGACATAAATAGGGTTAGCAAAATTTGAAGCAATACCAAGATGTCTTTTTTTCAAGAGTTTTGTTTTTAATTTTATGGCGTTGATGGCAGGTGATAAGTTGATGTTCACTATAAGGACTGCTCCTGGTGGTGGTGGAAGAATGGTGTAAGAAAAAGAGCCTCAATTTCAACGTGAACAACACAGAAACTATAATCTTTATTAGAAAAACAAAGAATCGAGTTACTCTTTTAGGGTTGCCACCGTTGGGTATATTTGTTAAAAAAAAAAACAATGGAAACAGTACTCAGAATGCAAGCGGGAAGGATAATGGTAGTGGACAATTAGGTCTGTGGGTCTTCATCAAAATTGGTGGGAAAATATCGTCGATCTACAAGCAAAACACAATAAGTCTTGAGACTTAGTCTAAGACTTAGTGTATTCTGTTTTTAGACGGACGATATGATAGTCTGTCGATAGGTTAACAAGAAATTAGGCTGTTGAACGGACCGACAAGAAAAAAAAGTTCTAAGCGTGGAGATTAGATTTCTTAGATGGTTGATTTCTCTGACTATTGGGTTCGGAAGCTTTGGATATCACCGCAAAGGGATGAGAAAACTGGATGATAAATCCATGCAGACTATTTCTGGAAGATACTGAGGATATTGTATGCGGTTTGGTAGTCTTGACGAACAGAAAGACGGTTATCGTATAAGAACGTTGGACCAATACTAATTGACTAAAATAACAAGAAACGTCGAGGTTAGGGGATTATTTATAATTTTTTATAAATATTTCGGGGATCTTTGCAAGCACAAATTATTAAAAACTGACAAATTAAAAAAATATGGAAATGGGGAATTTTTTAAATGTGTATCAATTTTTAATCCCTATCAATACATTCTGCGTAATCTTCTGTTGGCCCTTCGTAGGTCCCGAGTATGTTCTCGAGAATCCTATTCTTTTGCATATTATCCCGTGTATCCTCGTACAAGGTCCAATTGCTTTTATTGAAACGTATATAAGATCTTTATAATTTTTTAAAAAAATATTTTTTAAATATTTCAAAAATGTATGGTGTATGGTGGTTGAGGCAATTCTTCTGACATAAATTTGCAAAATCAAGCAAAAATAAATAAATAAATAAAAATAAGACTACAATGGCATTATACTTTTAGGAATTATATTTTGTAAGCTCAAGGCATTAAGATGCGCCTTCGGTATCCAAAGGAGCACCGGAATTCAATATAGAGAAGAAGAAGATGAAAAATGTTTAGGATTCCTGGCGTCTGTTTTGGAAAAACCTATAAGATTTTCAATTAACACATTATGAATCTGATTTAGAAAGAGGAATAGAGCTGACATCTTACATTTTTAAAGGTCCATCAGGCAATTAGCAGGGATCGATATAATATTAAGGATATTCCTGACGCTCTTAGAAGCCAGCGCGTGCTTGGAAACTGGACTGAACCTTAGTGTTCCAATTCAAATGGTAAAATGGCGTATTAAGACAAAGGAGCTGTGAGTATGAGAGAAGATTCCAAAACGAATCTTTGGGTCAGGATAGTGAAGTTCTAACGAAGTATCATGGGAAACAAGACGCTTTCAATAAATCAAACGGGGTCGGTTTTAGAAATGTGCGTCAGAATTTGAAGGGGAATGAGCTAGTAGTCGGTTGTAAGGACCTCCTTACTTGAACGCTACCACATCCCCTCGCGGAAATGTGCATCTAAACTTTCGGAACACGGTGGAACGTTGAGGGTAATAGCGGAGAGAAAAAGTATCTCTTATCGGACATAAATATAATCTACTACGTACTTGTTGAGGATGAGAAGGTCTTGATATATTTACCCTGAACAGCGATAATTCAGCAAAAAAAACTTTTGACTTCATCTTCAATATTTTTTGAATTAATTATGGAAATTTTTAGAATTTTATTTTCTCCTCCGGGGTGTTGGGGGGGGGGGTATTGGTATATTTGGAACGGAGGGTATTCTTTTCTTCTCATTCTTATTGGTGAGTAAACACAATTTAAGTACAATGTAAAATCTAACTCCTGAGTACAAATTTAAAATGCAGAACTCTGAAAAAAGTGTTGTGAAAACTGTAAAATTGAACATTTTGGAATAAATGTGCCTAAGGCGTACACTTGCGTTTTCAATTAGTTTGCACAACTTGCACTAAAACTCACTTTTTCTTTAAATGAGAGGAGAAACTCTATGCACACGTAAAACTAATTCTTTATTACAACCCTAGAGTTTTTTTTTCCATCTGAATTACCAAATTTTTGGTAAAGTTCTAAAGACTGCAACGGATATGCATCGTTATCTCTGCCCAAAAATTTGTACATGTTGCTTGTACATAATATCTGGCATTTTTAGGAATATTCTCTACGTCCTACCGTAACTAGAGCAATTTGGGAATCATCCCTTGTCCCCATTTTATGCTCTTGTCATGATACAAAAAGGGGGCTTGTACAACTGGAACAGAAGCACGCGTGACTACTATTTCTCCCGACAGATTTTCAATAAGTATCCGTTTTGGAAGGAAAAAAAACTTTTCTCATTTTAGTTATTTCAGTATTCCATTTATCAGTGGAAGGACTAAAATGTCACGCTGAAAAAAGGCTTCTAATTAAGAAAGTTGTTTTATTGCAGATTCTATAAGTTTGGATAGTGGCAAGGGATATTAATAAACAGATCTTGTTATAAAGGAATAAAATAGAGATTCCTAATTATTCAATAAATTGCATAAATAAAGAAATTAAGACGGGTTTCCTAAAAATCTGCTGAATTAGAACAGAACTAATTTTTGAATCGTATCCTTTACTTACTTTCCTCCAAGATATTAAGTAAAAAGTTACGTATGGACATGCTTTTTCTGTCTAATTCCAAGGAGAAGGGTCAGATTCTTTGGAAGATGCATTTCAGCGGACAAACGACTCCCGACTGTCTTGTAACTAAATCTTACACTTACTCTCCTACTAAGGAATTCGAAGATAAAATACCAATTTCTTGAATTATATTTCAAGGAATTTCCTCTCGGAGGTCACTTGGATCCATTCAAGGACTAAAGCCGATACGGAAATGGGGCGCAATTTTTGTTGTTGTGTTAAATGTCGTCTCATCTACTTGAAGCAGATGTGCACTGAATTGCAGAAAAGGAAGTCACTTGTTATTGCTACTTCTCATGCCATTTGAAGATGGTAAGGATTGTATACCAACAGTCCATGAATTTATATGTTTCTGCTAATGGACTAAGTAGTTGTTTATTGTTATGTAGTATTCAAAGTTTAGGAGACCAGTGATAAGAGATACTGGGACAACCATTAATGGGGTTAGGTTTTTAACAAGCAGTTTTCTTCCAAACTATACACTATATGGTATAGCCTGCAGTGTTTTATCTTCTTGCTGTTCTCGAAGTAACTGATATATGTTGTAATTCATCAATCGCTTTGATTGTATTTCTTGTGCGGAGGTTGTAATGGGACCGCATTTTAGATGAGTAAACGATCTTTTCACTTGTCACTTTTTTCTCCAATCCCAATAGGGTTTTAAATATCGACTAAATGAAGTAATTAAAATACCTACTACTTTATTATAAAATTGAATGTTTTTTCTCGCTTTTCCAGTTCATGATCTCTTTATAAAAATGTTTAAAACAGAGTAACCTTAGCGATGCTGCCAAGTTCCAATTTTATAATTTCTACAGTCAAGCTCTTAACCTGGCTATAGATGTGAATCAGCTGTTTTAAAAATAACGATATTAGGAAAGATATGCCAACCGAATTAGTTTGTTCGTTTTGCTGGATTTTTCTAAATCATTTCACAATATTGACTATGATATTGATATAAGCTTTTCGCCTTCAGCTGTTTGATTCATTGCGTGTTTTCTGTACAACAGAAATCAATGAGTACGTTTCTCTGACATTTTGCCGTTAATTCGTTGAATTCCACAAGGTTCTATTTTGGGCCTATTAAATTTCAGTTTGTTTATAAAGTTTTCCAGATATCATGCAACAAATGATATAAATGTAGATTACGTTCAGTTGTATATGCGCAATCCAATGGGAATGATGGAGGATTGAGCTTAACGAATTAACTATCTTGACAGAATTAATTATTGGTCACGAGGGAATCTGATTCTGTTAAATTCTGAAATGCATAACTTTTGATAATGTTTTTAACACTTTTGCTACATATCACGTCTGAAGAAAAGGTTTTATCCGTGGCTGAAGGGGTAATAAATTTAGCTACTGTCTTTAATGACGGTTTGAAATGCTGTAGCAATTTTGGTTCTAGTTTGAGAAGATTATGGCTAAAATTTTTTGCAGGGCATTAAAATGAAATTGGTAAAAACTGTGATTCTTCTACTAGGACAGCTTTATTTTTCCAAAGATTTGTAGTTGCTGTTTTCATAAGTAGATGGCTATAATGACTGCATTCGTTTTATTTCCGGTTACATTATCATTTTCGCCACACAATCCTTACCGACCCAGCCTTTTAATAATTGGGTTTACGCCCCGTTGAAACATTATCAAATAGACATCAGAAAAACTGGATGGGTAGTAAGTAACTCAGGAAAAACCATGAGCACCTGTGATCTCTTCGCGATTGCTAAGAATCTATTATCTCAGGCATTAAAGCCTGTAAATATAACAAATGTACTTTAATATAGTATTATAACGAAAATGTGTTTCAGGAGTCCACCTTCACGTATACACGTATAACATCTTATGTGAAGAATCACCAAAGCCTTGAAGCCTCGAATGCCTTCGGTCTTCAGGATCACCAATTGCACGGGAAGGTTATAAACCTTAGCAAGTAGACCTGGAAGATCTTGAAGTTCTGTCGATATGCCTGATTTAGACACATGGATATAAGAACTAAGGAACCGTCATAAACGTGTAATGAATACGTGAAAATGAAGCAATTTTGAAAAGAGAAGGGGTGAGAACTGGCACCCCACAAATGCTAACTAATTATTCAAATAGGTATCACTGGTTAAGTATCTAGGTGGTAGTGACTGAGTGTTCCAATTTGAGGTCAGGAATTAGGTACGGTAGCCCATAATTTGAAATTTTTGTTGGTACTATACAAAAAATTTTTAATTTTACAGATTAACCAATTAAATCTTGTGAAAGTTCACAAATAAAGTATTATATAACTTTTCTGGTTCCCTAGAAGTATTTAAGTTTTCTGAATTAAGAAATGTGTCTGCCACTCGTTCGCATCTGCTTATTTCTATGATAATATATACTAGACATTTGCGTAATAAATATTATATAGCACAAATGTCTACTGAAGTAGCCGCTGGTCCTTCAGGGGTACCACAAAAAAAACTTCTTACCAGAATCAGTTCGACTAATGCAAACAGCTTCACAGTGTACCCAGTCTAATCAAAAGCACACAAGGAAGTCTATTATCATTACTGATATTCCAGAAAAGATGCATTGGAAGAAGAACTGAACAATAGAGAAAAGAAAGAGAGTGCATAGGCAGTAGAGAAAAGAAACAAGGTCGAAAAAACGTAAAAGAAAGAGAAATAGGAATGCCACAGAAATAGAAAAGGAAAGAAGCGGTGGTAAAGCTATTCACGAAGATCAATGCTTTTGTATTATTTTTGGTGCATTATATGTATACATTACATATATGTAGTGAAGGTACTTCTGATTTGAACTGAACTTAATGAATATTGTGCAATTAATGCGCACAAGCGCAATATATCAAAGGTAACACTATATTATTAATTTGCATAAACTGGAACATATTTCACGCTTTTTAGTATAATATTTTGCTGTGTATGAACCAAACGCTTCGCAAGTAGCAAGCACAGAGTTCTTCTCAGTAGAATTGGTATAACATAAACCATGGCATGGCAGTATTTCGGTCGCACGCCTACGGAAGAGCAGATCTGCTGACGTACCCCTCAAGCAAGTCGACATAAAACGTGGGTAAAAGAGGCAATCTTCTGTGTTTTACAGAATTTCCAGGGTTTAACTTACCTTCCCCGCCGATAGCCAAGCGGTCTGAGGTGCACGACGGCGGATTTTTTCTTCTGCAGGCGTGAGTTCGAATCCTGCACAGGGCGCAGCGCTTTATCTGTGTACCAGTGGTTGATGCAGTTCTACTGATAAGAATTGTACTTGAAGCCATTGAGATAATGTATAGTAAAAACTTCATGCCAAAAATTGTGGTGCACTTGTAACATTTGTCAGGTTAAAATTTCTCACAATCCTCTTCCCTAATTTACCTCCACCTAAGCTGTTCTGTGTATATCTTATGGTTATTCTCTGAGCTTAGGTAATACACATATATATCGTTAATAAAGTGTAGATATCAGGAACCTGCTTATGATATCCAAAGATAACAGTTTAGATTTCTATAACACAGAACTCTATGCTTAAATATGGTAAACACTGGTGAAATTGGACATTTATTCTATTCCCCTTGCGACCATTTATATTTAGTAATATTGGTCTTCCAGAATTTTCCTGTCCGTTTAACAGAGCGATAAATCTAGGTACCGTGACCTCTTGGCCACAAGAAATTTCCATTGCACATTGACGAATCAGCATATCATTTACAATTTCAAAGAATTCTCCAAATATATCTAAATTTTCAGTACTTACGTTATGTAACCATAGCAGCTTTCTCCATTGGGGATTCGATTGCACGTGACATTCAAAATACACATCATCTCCTTCCTTAATATCATCTGGAGATAGAGTTGAACCAAGACGAAGGGTCACAAGTGGCGGATCTGGAAAAAAACAGGAAGAGAACATATAATTTCGGTATATTTGGTAAAATTGAAAAGTGTTCAGGTTTTGCATGTTGGCAAAATTGACAGAACTTGTTGTTTTCGTAGTACTGCCAGCACGAAAAAAAGGACTAGAGAAACGAACGAGAAAAATAGAGGAAAAGTGGTCCCAAATACATAATTAAAGTTTTATATTTAGAGTTTTTTAGAGCACCCTATCCCTGCTTAATATAGATTGTCATTTTTTACGAGATTTACTTGTAATGAATTTACGTATACTCCTTGAATAGGATTTCAGAGCCCAACTTTGATGAGGAAATTTTATTGGATCTTCCTCTAACACAAGTCCCTCTTATCGAATAATCCTTAAATGGAGGAAAGGAAGATTAAAGTGGCCAACTGCAAGTTAATTGACCCAGAAAGGACTAAGGGGATAAAGTCTTATCAAATTCGACACCATCTCCATTCAGCACATGAATTCCATAAGATCCAGAAGGCATCTTTCTTCCAGAAAGGGATTTGATTATTTAGAAATGAGCACTTACATGACTTCTTGCTTTTTTTTGCTGTATATGTGGTTTGCGTTTGCATGAATGAACGTTTCCCGATAGAGGCGTATTTGTCGTTGTTCGCTGAATTGATCCCTGTGGCAATTTTCCTCTTACCATTTTGTGGTTCCTATGAATGGAAGGGGAAGGTTATTATGATATCCCTGATGTTATTTCAACCAAAAGGCCTTGTTTCGGATTTGTGTGGGTGTGTTAGGTATATCTAAGAATAGATTGAAGTTGGGTTGCAAAAAAAATGATGAGTTTGTGGGATTCTTTCAAGACATTCGAATATTTTCATATATTTTGGATGACGTAAATTAATAGGACTTTCAGTATCCTAGTCATTGGAAAGCGATATAAGCATTCAGCAATTATGAACTCGTGTGTGTGGAATAAGGAATATGTTATTTGAAAATGTAGACCATTTTTTATAGTAAAACTTATTTCTCAAAGAAATAATATTAAAGAATTATTTAGTTAAAAAATTTGGCGCGAAAATACTTATCTTGACAAAACCGTTGCAAATTTTTACCAAAACGAAACAGTTTCAAGATTATTATCATTAAAATTTTTTACGATAAATCTTGGTACCTTATAACGAATTCGTGTTATTTGCAGAACTGAAAACATTGTTTTTTCGTTTTTTTTTTAAATAATTAGAATCATAATGGCATCAGAAAGGCTCTTCAAAATTCTTGCACAGGGATACATCCTGTACGGATTCGTTTGCTTTGATTTATCAACTGAATAGTCAAAACTAACTTTCTTTTTTAAACTCAAAATATACAACTGAACTAAAATTTTTTCCATTAAATATAAGAGGAAGAAATAGATAGATGTATTGTTTTATATATCTATCTTTTGCATCCTCAAAACTTTATTTCACATTTTCAGATGATTTTCTTTTTGCAATGCATTACCTTTTCAATAATAGTGATGCCCATTCCCATTATTTTCGGCAAGTAATGGAAATGGGAAGTTGTATTACATAATTTTAATGTCCATTAGTCATGCATTACCGGCGCATTCCTTTGCATTACTCGCATTATCGGAAATAATGAGAATGGTAATGTTATTATCGATTACATTATATTCTAAAGATACTAGTAAATCTGGGTCTACAGATTTACTCCACTGTTGGAGTGGGTTCGAATCTCGCACAGGACAC
>QYTT01089553.1:0-16700 GCA_006980735.1 Dasypogon diadema | reverse complement strand
TTAGAGTAGTGCCTAATTTTTGTCCATACAATGTACAAGTTATTTTGTGTAGAAGTACAGTTCTGCTAGATTTTTATTTACCTGGCGTTAAACAAAAATTTTGGACAATATGAGGCGAACGCTCTCTGCGTGTCAGCCTGTTTCTCAACCTTGGGATTGTAAAAAGGAATGTATTGAAGTGACGGACAGGGACAGCTGACATACGATGACAACTGGAAGGATTTCTTTGTGTTTTTGGTTTTATTCATTTGGTAATTATACCAGCAGAATTCGGAGGATGCGAACGAAAATTTAACAAAAAAATCGTATATATAAGAAATGAAAATTATTTAATTATAGTTAATTTAATGTCTGATATTTTTATAATTCTTGATAAAATCGGTAAAAGATTAATTAATTTAGTAACATTGAAGTAACTTTTTAAGAAGAAGGCAGTTGTGACATTTCATCGAATTGTCAAAATCGTTAAAGAAGGCGATACTCCCTTTGCCCGTTTTACCCCTTGTCTACATGTGCAAGACTGCAAGTGCTTTTCACATGTACACCGATTTTATACATTCTTTAGTTATTATTTACATGGATCTAGTGGCGTCCTATATGTTTTGTGTTTGAGACTCTGCTGTGCTTAGTGCTATTTAAAGAAGAAGAAGAAGGGAGGAGCTGTAGAAGGCTGTAGATGACGTCTAGTGTGCGAATTTGCCAACAAAACATTTGCCATGGTCGAAGATACGAATAATCAGGAAATTAAGGATAAGGCTGAGGAGAAACAGGAGGAAACTCAAGCAGATGTTCAGAAGGTGTATTCCATTGAGAGTATCCTTTTTAATCTAGCGTTAATTACTAATGGCGAGTACTGTAACCTAAAAGTGTTACGGTCTCCGAAATATTTCCGCATAAATTAACTAATTTTTCATCTCTACGGGCAACAGTTGTGTTCGACCCACTTCTGTTATTGTTATTAGTTTATTTCCAGCGTATCACTACAAATTTGCAATTTAATTCTATAATTCCGGATTCAGGGAGTAGCCAAGAGAGATATGCATCTCATAAATTTGCATACATTTTTATATTTGTTTCCCGGTTTATATCTATGGGCGACTTTTATATAACTAAAATCCTATATACATTAGCGAATTTCATGTAGATATTCTATTAAATCTGTCGAACTGTTTATTTCCGTCGGCATTTCTAAGATTATGAACATTACTCCATAGCTTATGCGATCCTTTAAGTAGTGTGGCAGGTCTGTTTTTTTTATTTTTAAAATGAATTTTAGTACATTTAAGTCGCCCTAGTTTTCTACTCATCCTTTTAAATGTGGAAAGCATTAAATTTATTGAAGTGTACCTGTTGCAGTTCAGGATTATCCGCATTGCCTTATTTTGTTGCTTCTGTAGTTCTTTCCCTCGATATTTGTGCACATAAAAGCAGTACCGACAAAATCAACCTTGGTTCTCCGCTTCCTTCCATTAAGATATTCATTAAACCAATTTAATTTTCTTCCTCTAATAAAAGACTCTGAAAGGTACAACAAAAATTATAATACGCGTCTGGAACGGCGTCGGGAAGCTCGCCGGCAAGACATCGACAGAGTGATGCAAGCCGTGGCTGCCGGTACTAGCCGGAGGTTATGCAGACGGGTTGAGGAGGCGCTTCAGAAGTATGACCTTCCCAACACCAATCTTTTATCTCAGTTTTTGGACATATTGAAACAAAAGCTCGCCGTGGTGCCGAACAAAGTTTGGTGCTACACAAACAGCTACTACCGACGTGTTCAGTTCGAAAGAAGCTACCCGCTTTTACCGGGATTTGCGCAGCAACAACACCAGCTTCGGACCCAATGACCAACCTGACGTGACATCCGTAGAATCCTACTGCAACGGTATTTGGAGTAATCCTGTGCAGTATAATGCCAATACTGCATGGATTTCTTCAGAAACCACAAAGTATGCAAATACTTCAAGTATGGCTTTTTCTGATATCACGGTGGAGGAGGTTAGAGGGGCGATCCAACGCATCCAGGACTAGAAAGCTCCGGGTATTGACAAGATTCACAATTTGTGGTACATGCGCTTCCTTACCGTGCACTTCGACTTACAGCGGGTGTCAAATATCTCATCCGCAAAAAGGACGGCAGCCATAACCCTGCTGACTACCGGCCTATCAC
The DNA here is from genome assembly GCA_006980735.1 of Dasypogon diadema. Classification (NCBI taxonomy): domain Eukaryota; kingdom Metazoa; phylum Arthropoda; class Insecta; order Diptera; family Asilidae; genus Dasypogon; species Dasypogon diadema. The sequence goes on along the minus strand of QYTT01089553.1, from coordinate 14,533 downwards.
GTGGTTGCCGGCTTTGTATAAGTTCATTACGTCTGAGGCAGTATATACCACCACCTAGAGCCGAACTGCATTCTTGCTGAGGAGGAGAAGGACTGCCGCAAATGATTTATGGGTTGTAAAGGACAACTGATGACCAATGTGGTAACCGCAGGATAAGCGGCTAAGCAGAAACTGCATCGATTATTCCAAGGAGTTCGACAGCATCCCGCATACCTGGATAATCGAGGCCTTAGAGATTTATCCCCTAGATCTTACATTGATTCAATTTCTGACGTTGGTCATGGGAGAGTGGTACACTACCATCTCATTGCCATCGCAAGAACGAGCCCAGCCCATCCAACCCATCCCTATAAGGAAGGGCATTTTCCAAGAGGATTCTTTAAGTCCTCTGTGGTTTTGCATGGCGCTGAGCCTCCTCTCAAGGTTGCCGAACGATACGGGGTATGGTTACAACATCAAGAGGGCTGCAGGTTGAGTCAATTGATGTACCTTGACGACATCAAGTTATATGTCGGAAGAAACCACCACCTTAGAGGCCTCCTGCGAATCACCCACTCTTTTAGCCTGGCCATTCGGATGGATTTTGACCTCCACATATGTCGGATCTAAGCGATCCATAAGGGTATTCAGGAGCAGCACACCGGAAATAGTTTAGATGATATTCGCATTGAGGCTATGGATGAAGGGAGCTGTACAGATATTTGGGTTTTCTTCGGGGCAATACTATTCATAGTGCTGCTCTGAGGGAGCAGCTGTCAGCGAGGAACAAGGTATGTGCGATAAATACCTATGCGGTACGCAGGATCACCATGAGGAAATTTCGGATGCGCCATCCAAAATCTGCAGTGGAGACAATGACTCTTCCCCGATATGGTGAGGGTTGGAGAATTGTGGACATTGCCAGCCAACACCATCGGCAAGTCGAGCACCTGTGCGCATTCTTTTTCCAGCGCGGAAGCGAGCCCCCTCGTCGTCGTGTTACATTTGTAATCAGGCGCCGGAAACCATCGACCACATCATAACATCTTGTTCGGCACAATGCTGTGCTTACTCCTCTGAAGAATATTCACAGGCTGTCTAAATTATTCAAAATTGCCATTCAAACAAATTTTCTATCTCCCTCAATCATTTCTGAAATAGCCTCTAGCCTCTAATCTAACCTAATGGTGATTTTACTTTATGTGTTTTTTGTTAGAAAAAACCCACCTAACTAACAAATACCTCTCGAATATAAGGATATGGAAAGATGTCTCCAAAATTTGTAGACAGACGAGCTTGAATGGCAAAAATTCAGAACTTTTAAGTACCTATGCAATGCGCGATTAACGAAAAAAGCATAGGTGAGACCTTTAAATTTGCTAATCTGATCCAAATATTAATAAAGACTTGGAGCTAATAAAGTGTAGTTATGGGAACTTCCCAAAATCCAATAGACAATCAAAAATTCCGTGGTTTTTTTCCTTATCAAATAAATATAGTCTTGCGGCTAATTAAGGATGCACAACAACAGCACGGGCTGAGGCATGGAGATTACCAGCGTTATCGGGGATACTGTTCCAGGCGTATAAGACGCTTAAGAAAGACCTTAAAACTTCCCCAGGGAGATAAACGGCATTTTAAACGTCGGGACGTGACAATTACAAACTTAACTGGGAAAAATGCGGACGAGCGCTTTATATATATTCCACTTGTCTCCGCAGAACGTGCGTGGTCATATGCGATGCAGGTATCACTGAAAAAGTTATAATCATTTTGATTTCCTTATCATAAATCTGATCTAGCTCCGGCAAGAGGCGAATACGGAACCCAGGAAGAAATTTCATTTAGTGAACAAACTAAAGAAGGCTTGCGTGTATGCAATTCAACTACAAGAGCTGTGCGATGTAAGTATCCTTTTCGCTTTGCAGGTGTATCATAATAACATTTTCTTATATTAGCATGAGGTGTTTGACGCTAGGACAAAATTAGAAGCAGAGGCTTACGTTGCTTGGATGCGTGGCACACTATATTTTGAGTTATCCGCATGGAAACCTGCCGCTGAGTATCTCAAGAAAGCACAGGTGATCTATGAGAATTTGGCTGAAGCCCTTCCCGAAGATGAACAAGCCTTATACAAAGCTAAAGTTGATGAACTGGCTCCGAGCTTGAGATATTGCGCCTACAATATCGATGATGGTGCTTCGATGGATGATCTGCTTGAAATGCGTGCCCGTGGACTACTAGAAAACCTTGATGTCCTTGTTTCGCAGACGAAGAGTCAAAGTGGTGAATCTTTGCAAACGGCTGAATGGCGTGGCCGAAAATTCACCGTGCGACCAGAAAAAGTTCGGTTGTTCTTGTTGAGTGTTCAAGAGCTGGACAAGGGATTAGAAAAGGCCAAGACCGAAGAAAAGAAAATTGAGTTGATTGAAAATGTGCTTATGGATTGCAAAGATGCAATACTGGCAGTTAAAGATGAAATTAGGCAAGATCCAAAATTGCGTTCCGTAACAACAGGACAAACGGTCTCCAGTGTTCAATATCTACTGGCGTATCTATCGTATATCCGTTTAATACGCACTCTGGAACGCAATTTGTATTTAGTGGCCCAAGCCAAAACCAACCTAGATGATCCCAATCAGAAATCGAAGCTTGGAGAGGGAAAGCGTGTAAGACCGCAAGATCTGACCCGCTTATATGAAATTATTCTTCAAAATATTTCCGAGATGCAGCAGATTGGCGGAATGGAAGAAGATGCTAAATTCCAGACTGAGTTGGAGAACCTCTCGACAGCATTCAAGGCGTTCAGATCTTACTACATAGCCCTAACACTTGTAGAACTGAAAAAGTGGAAAGAAGCTGTTGCCATGTACGAAAGATCTATGAAATATGCCACAGAGGCTCTTAAAACAAAACCAACACAATTTAATCTTGCCGAAGAGTTAAATAAACTGATATCAGCCATTGAAGGTTGCAAATTCTCTGCACACGCTTACAGTGTACTAGAACAAGACTCTTCAGAAGATTCCATATTGACATCAAAGTCACAGAAGTCATCGAAACCTTTGTTTGAGCGGCTGTCTCAATACAAAGAAGATCAACAACTCAACACAAAAAATCCCAACGTATTCAAACTTACTCCTGATATGCAGCCAATACCATGCAAACCGTTATTCTTTGATTTGGCCCTGAATTACGTGGAATTCCCATCACTGGAGGATAAATTGGAATCACCAGGTGCCAAGAAAGGAGCAACAATCTCTGGCTTCGTTAAAGGTTTTCTTGGCTGGGGTGGAACCAACAAGTAAAGTGTGCCACTCAAATTTACCAGTGTTCGTACGCACGGGATTTTACGAATTTCGTACTCAGATGGATTAACAGCTTGTATTCGTCATTTCCGGAGTTGGTCCTTTTATAATTGAACTTTATAGCAATTTTTTTAAATGTAATTTGTTATTATATTATTGCTACGCAAGTAGCTGCAATTTGGATTACATAAACTTTACGAACGCCAGTTTAAAAATAAATTTCATTCAATTTCGTAATATTTTTTTAATTTACACTCGTTACACACATTCTGGGGGAGGGCAACAAAAGATCAATACTTTCTTATACTCCATTATATTCCACTTTACTTTAATTCATTCGGCTGTTAATTGCCAACTCTATTTTAGTCTCTCTGCGAGCGGAAGGAGCTAAGGCTATACTTTATGCTGACGTCCTGGGTATTCTGGCTTCGGGTAAGTTACTTCCGACTATGAACTGATGGAAAGAAATCTACAAAAAATTCAAAGGTGAGCTAACAACTGTGGCCTGAGAACAACTTCTTCAAAAGCCGAGCTCATTTTCTTTACTGAGAAGATAGTGATTCCAGACTTCGCCTTACCACGGCTGGGTAGAGTAATACCCTTAAACTTAAAACTGAGACCGAATATGTAGGAGTAATACTGGACTCCGAGTTAAGCCAGGTGAAAAACATAGGCACGTATTGTGATTGTCGATTAACGATGATATCGACAGTGGTCGATTTAGTCGATCAAAATTAAATTTCGTATTGTGTAACTCAATCGACAAAGTTTCACACTATTGTGAATACTGAAGTGGTTCATTGTGAATCCGTTGTAATTTGAAATATTCGTGCTTGCGTGTTAGCAGAAATACTCTTATTTGGTAGACCAAATTCACGACCCGGCGGATCAATTGATGCGTTTATTTCCAGTAATCTAATTACTGATTCTTCCATGTTACTAAAACTATGCAACTGGTTAGGACCACCACCTATTGCATTAAGTTCTGCCTTGTTCTCGGACTTCTTTTTTATTTTCCATTTTATATCAGTCCATACCTTAAATAATAAAAATCGTTAATTAAATGTGGGGTGGAACATATTTTCTGCCCCAGACCTTTATCCACTTTTCCCATGGGCGAACAAGTGGTCCCAAGCTGTTTAAATCAAGGGCAAATTGTTCCCATCTCTGCCTAGCTTGGCTTTTTACGCAAATGCCCTTTGCAATATCGGGATTTTTCTTCCATTAAAGTAACCAGTCTCTCTAGTTGTCTTCTATTGCTTACTACTTTACTCCTGTGTTAAAACAGATTAATACTAATATAACTTAGTTAATATTTACTTAATTTTCTGTTCACCTTTTTTCTAAATAAGCAAAGACGCAGTCGAGAGGTAAAGCACTATCGACAACAAGCGACTGCTGAATTGACAAGTATCAATCGAAAACGACATTCACAATACCAAATTTAATGATCGATGATCGATAAGCGATAAGCATCGTTTATCGATCACCTATCGACAACCACAATACGCCCCATAAATGAGTGCGTTAAAAGGTAAAAACAGTAATATTAACATGATTACGCGATATGTTCTGGTTCAGGAGGCTGCCTTGGAGGAGGCAGTTCATCTTAAAAGCCTTAAGAGTAGGTTGTTTCGGTATACTGCAGCAATGGGAATCATGCTCATTCTTCTGCCCCTCGAAATCTATGGTAAAAGCGTCGCTGCTAAAAGTGCCCTAAGACGAAAGGAGTCGGGCTGTTGAATGACCTGAGACCAAGGGCACAACAGGACAACCACAGCGTTCGGGAATCCTACTGCTCACATGATTACTGGTAGCATGTTAAGCGGAGATCTCTGCTGTAAGCAATGCTGACAGCAGCCTTTGACAAGTCAACCTTTAAGGGGCCAATTTACCCAAATTTAAAAAAAAAAGTTTATGCCGAAAAATTTTTTATTACTTGGAGAGATATCTATGTCAATACCCTATAAAAGCCAAACACTTGTACTTAAAATCATTAGTTCGTTGTGGGTAATGATTGATAAGCGTGCATCTCAAGTGAAAAGTAAATATACAGAAAAATGAACATCGTGCGGTGATAAAATTCTTAACAAAAGAGGGTTTGTCGCCGAAGCAAATCAAGGAGCGTATGGATGCTGATTATAGAGTCTGCACCTTCATACATAGTAGTCGGAAATTGGGCAAGACTATTTCGCTGGGGACGTGAGTCTCTTGAAGATGATCCACGGTGTCACAGGAATAGTGGCGGAAATTGTATTAAACGACAGGAGAAAACTAAAAGAAATAGCAGCACAGTTCGGAATATCAGAAACGTCAGTATATCGAATTCGCTGTGAACATCTTGGTATGAAAATAATCAATGCAAGATGGGTACCCAAAATTCTCTGTGCTATAGAAAAACGGCGAGTGGAATGCTGTGAAGAATTTTGGCGCTTTACGATGGAAAGGAACAGAAAGTTCTCGACTCCATTGTTACGGGAAATGAAACTATGGTACTCTACCATAACCCCACGACTAAGAGGGAGTCTATGGAATGGCATCGTAAAGGTGAACCAGCGCCAAAGAAAGCTCGAGCCACCATTAGCTCTTTACCAATTAGGCGGAAAAAACTAAATTGAATTATTTTTAATCAATCAAAAGCTTAAATTAATATAAAGTGATATCTGCAAAAACTACTTCATTAATCAACATCTTCTATTGTTTTTTGCTCTGCCTTAAAGCTTCCTTGTTCTTTGTTTGCGTCATTTCCATTTTCTGTCTCACCATTATCTTCAGCATTTTTAGCATCTGGCACCCAAAGACCGGAATCAACGCATCGTTTCATGTGATATTTCGCTTCATCTTCGGGCATTTTGGCAATGGTATCTTGTAACAATTGGATATCGCGTGTTTCAAAGCATTTTTTCAAGTCCTGCAAAGAAGTTTTACAATCAGTCCAGAAATTACAAAACAAAAACGTATACTTACTTCAGGTAAACTTTCGAATACCTCCACTGGGTCAAGACCACCCGGACCCAGTCTAGCTTGCCTTTCTTTCTTTTCTTCCTCTTCTGCTTCTGCAAGTGCTTCTTGATATTTTTCTTCTGCCCTTTTCTGTATGCGCTTTTTAAATTCTTCAACTTCGTTATCGAATTGCTGTTTGTACTCCACAACACAATTTTGAATTTTGGAGAAGAATGAACCGACACATCCTCGTGGATCGACCTCTAATTGTTTACCTAGTTCTAAAATATACTGCATGCAAATACACTGGTGAGCAATATGGGCCATCAAATCATGCTTCTTTTCCATCTCAAGGCTAATGCACCATAATACGAGGTAATTTGCTGTGTCCTCGGAAACTAAATGAGGATGATCTCTAAGGAAATTCTTCGAATCTTCATATCGACGTAGCATTCCGTACTGCTTTATTAACTTCTCGTTTTGTTTCATAAATTCCTTTGAACGTTTATCTTTTTCCTCTTCAGATAATTCTTCTTTTGGTTTTGCAGGCTCTTTTTTATTGATTACAGTCTTTTCAAAACCTGGCTTACTAATTGTATCGACGTTCCAAGGAGTTTTCTTTTCTTTCTTATGGAGTTCATCTTCTTGTTTTTCTATTTCTTTACCTTCAGCCTCCAGCTTCTCTAATTCTTTCTATGAAATCAAATTAGTTTACAGAAATGGTACTTGTACTTTTATAAATACATTTCAAACGCCGCATACCTTGAGCTCTTCCAAATTCCCTTCCTTTTTACTAATTCGCTCTTTTACGTCTCTCAGCCTAGCTACATGAGACTGTTTTTTTGCCTGAAATTCCTCCTTCTCTTTTTGCATCGCCTCCATTCGTTCCAATCGGGCTTGATGTCTCCACCGAAATAGAGAAGGGGTGTCGATATTTGGATGAGTTTCATCTTCATCATCTGATATCTATTGAATAAAGTACAGTTATCGGTTTTATTTCTTTATTATTCACCCATTATAGGCTTACACTTATAAAATTAAACGAACTACGCTAAAATACGCTCCTCGAAATAGTGAAGCATAAGCTAAAGAAGTATCAAAGCCGATTGTTATAAGTTTGTGATGGGAAAACATTTGAAAAATGAAAATTCAATCACACGTTGAGTAAAAATTAATAAAGCGGTATATATGCCGGGCAGGCATACTCCAAAATAGGTCTCACAAAGGTACAGTAAAGGATCCTGGAAATGTGTGGATCATTGAATTCTTTGGACCATCTTTTAATGAAACCGAGGGTAGCATTAATTTTATAACCGGTGGTATCGATGTGATCCTCGAAAGTAAAGCGGCTGTTTAGCCATACACCCAAATCCTTAACGTCAAGTCGAGTCAAGGAGCAGCCATTTAAGGAGTAACTAAGGGAAAAGGTATTCCTCCTGCGTGAAAATTACATAAAAGTGCATTTGCTGATGTTTAAAGAGAGACGATTCAATACACACCATTTATAAAAAGTGCCTAGGTCCGAGTTTAAAAGGGCACAATCACGCTCACTCATAGCGACGCGGAAAATCTTGGCATCGTCAGCGTAACACAGAATTCTGGAATTAGTCAAGAACATAGATACACCATTGATGTAGATTATGAACAGCCAAGGTGGCTACCCTGTGGCACCTCCGAAACATTGAAGATCTCTCTTGGAAGACTTCCACGGAACAAAACCCACTCAGTACGCTGAGACAAATAGGAACCCAGCCATTTGACAAACAACGAAGGAAAGTACAGAAGGGAGAGCTTGCTAAGCAAAACTCTGTGATTAATTCTGTCGAAAGCCTTACTGAAATCGGTAAAAATGCAATCGACCTGCTTACCGCCCTCAATAGCATTTAAACAATTATTAGAGAATTCCATTAGGTTGGTGGTAGTAGACTTACCTTTTAGGAACCCAGGCTGGAATGAACGCAAGAAAGGTTTGCAATGAAAGTACAAGACGTCACAAACCAATGCCTCAAAGATTTTAGCTATACAAGTTAGCGATGGGCCTATAGTTAGGAATATCGCACTTGTTGCCCTTCTTATGTAAGGGAAAAATCTCAGACTGTGTCCATAGACTAGGGAAAACACCAGAGGAGACAGAAAGATTAAAAAGATGACGAAGAACAGGAACAAGAGGAACACTACAACGTTTAACAAAAGAGATGGGAATGAATATGCGATATGTGCGAGACGAAAAACATTTTACATGCTTGTCGGGAAGCCTAATATTAGCACATTTCTAGTGAAATGTGTGAACGTTTATGCGGAGATAGGTAAATTGTTCTCGGCTTCCCGCTGAGAAGTGCGACTTACTTACTTACAATGATTCACAAGGAATGATCATTAGTGAACATCAGAAATAAAATGGATATAGAATCGATTCCTGAGGAATACCACTAAGAACAAAAAGGAAATCTGAAGCTGTATTTCTACTAACAACTCGTTGCTGGCGACCGCTCAAATAGGACAAAATTAGGTTACAGGCAGAGGAAGAAAAATTAAAATATGCGGCACGTTTATTTATTAAAAGACAGTGATCAATATTACCAAATGTCTTGGTAAAATCAAGTAGAATAAATATTGTCAACATATCAGACTTAATAGATTGACGAACATCATCAAAAATTTTAACTAAGGCAAAAAATGGTAGAATCAATATTGGACGGTATGCTAACGAGCCACATGCAGATTTTTTAGGGATCGGTATCACTCTAACCGATTTCCAATTCGAAGGAAAGGAAGATTATGTGATAATTGAATTAATGATATGGGATATGGATATAAGGGAGCAAGATAAATAATATTAGTTTAACCCTTTCGCCCCGAGCGCCGCATATATGCGGCATCCACGCGACAACGTGTGGGTACGAGCGCCGCATATATGCACCCAAATGATAAACAATTCATTCATTATTTGTTTGGATTTTAGTAAAAATTCCAATTTCCTAAAATAATGATAAAATTGAGTTCAACGTTCTGGTTAATAGCCTTCTCAGAATATCTCTGAATTTTCTCTAACAAAAATTTGCGATTCCAAGAAAACCCATAAAATCGTCGAATTTTGTAACCCACCGAAGAAAACAAATCTTCTAACCATGCACTGTGCTATTTGCGCGAGTTTCCGTTCAGTGATGGTGCTTCGACAGGACTGCCGTAGCGAAAGGGTTAATAATTTGTGGATATATACCATCACGACACAGCATTAGACTTGACAGCATAAATTGTAATAGATATTTCGTATTGCGTAACTTGAAGGAGGGAGAAGCCTTGAAAGGAATTATTATTGACCACACGTGAAGGACAATTGAAATAGCTGTGAACTCCACTTGCATTAGTTGACGAGAGCATAATACTTTGAGTTCATTGAGGTCAACAAAAACATCATTACGGCTAGGTTTACCAACACGAATATCTTTAAGGTTCGTCCAGAGCTTCTTAGTAGGGATGTTGGTATCAAATTTTGATCTATAGAAAGAAATTTTGGAGCGTAAAATTTCTTTATTGACGGTGTTACGTAAAGTTCGATAGATATTCCAACAATCAGCAGTGCAAAAGTGCTTCCACCTGCGATATGCACATTTACGCTGCGAAATAAGGTTCTTGATTCGTCTCGTGAACCATAGACAACAGGGATCAATAACACTCTTGGTTACAGGTACATATTTGTTAAAGCGATATTCAACTTGGCGTTCCATATAACTTATTACTTGGTCATCCACCGTTGTTAGGGAATATACAATGTCCCAATCAAGCTTTGCGACTTCATTTATTAAGAAACTGACGTCAATAAGGTTCAAATCCCGATACGTAAAATAGATTTCTAATATTAACTGACTTTAGATCATAAAGAAGAAAAATTAAATCATCATCATGCCTGGAAAAACTGGCAGTAAAAGTAAATTGATTGAAAAATAAGCCAAAAAGTAGGGGTAAAATGGGTAGGAAGTGGAAGTATTGGCCACAAGATATCAGCCCTTTCAGCTGAATATTCGGGCACCCCTCGCCTTACAATCGCTACATTTTGTTACAGTAACGTATGGAGGTCATCTCCTCTTCTCATTTTAGGCCACACGCGTACTGATATTTGAGAAGGTACGGAACAAAAACTTATATATCCAGTTTTATCAATTTTTTTTATTTTTTTTCTTTTAATTGAGAGCTTTTGGTATCGCAAATAACGACACCGTAAACAAACTTTATCAGGAAGCGCATAATCCCTACGAAAGTTATGTTTGAAATCATAATGTTGGATCAAGAACCGCTACATCCAGGAGAAAATTGTATCTTTTTTAAATTGCAACAGAAACCGAATACTGGATTTATCGGTTTCTTGTTCCGAACCTCCTCATTTTATTTAGTTCTCGAGACATCAGTCCTTTTTCATTTGAATTGCACTCTGTGTTGGTTCCAGATATATAATTTTCTCCTTTCATTTCTTATTTTCGGAGTCATGAATTAATTTTCAATGCCTGAGATGAGAATCAAGCAACAAAAACGTGATCTTATGATTTATTTTTGTTTATAAATCACCAAATCAAACCGGGTTCTTGGCTGCAAGGAGTACATTGGGAATTAGAGCAAAAGTTTTTAGCAATGAAACTGAAATTCCACAAATTTTTTGCTCTGTTTAGATTAGTTTGATCCTAATAAATGTTCTGTAGTGTATTTGGCTCTTCGGTTCTACTTGAATTACTTTTAAATTTACCAGTTTACAGCAAATATACTAAATAAAAAATAAAAGATCTTTTTCAGATGTGGTTATCGCAGCAAAGTCGGTATACTCATGGTCTACTAAGATGAGAGCATTCCATTGAATGTTAAATAGATTAGCTCCCATTCTTATGCCAAGCACAAGCAATACTTTGCAGTACAGTGAAACAAGTATGCGCAGTCTGGAAACGTGGAAAAGATTTTCTTATGTGAAAAATAAAGCAGATAAATTAGAAAAGTCATTAAAAGTTTCTCCGGCACTTTACAATAAAAATACTATAGAAAAATTACTAGTAAAGTAAATAATAAGTTAAAATTAAGAAATTTTATTAGAGAAGAGCGGAATATACAAAATTTAATGTAGTAAATGCGATTCGGCTTACATAGGAAAAACAAAAAGGGGACTCGGAATTAGGTTGAAAGAACACGCTTCGGCAGCTAGCCTGGCATCTAAGCATTTACATAACAAAAAACATAAATGAAGATGATATAAAATTTTGCTTAGGTGTGAGATATGGGAAATTAAAAAAGCAAGGACGGAGTTTGTGAGTTTATGTGTTCTTCGGTAGTGATTATGATTATAAATTCTTATTTCCGTTTGGGAAATTAGTTCCCCGATTACGTTCTAAAATAGCGAAACGCGTTGGGAGAAATTAAGTTTAATAGTTTTTCTAACGGAACAAAAGTTTTTGTAAAGTAAAGACATTTATTCTGGAATACAAATTTTGCCATTAGCGCTAATACAAGGAGTGTCGTTGTTTTCAGGTTAACAAGAAAAACGAACCAAATAGTGCTTTTTTGTAGGAAACAACAGCTTTATTAATTTTAAAAATGTCTCCGACTAAATCTAAAACTTCATCGACAGGTAAAAACTAAACTTTAGCAAAACTCAACCGGCAAAATCTTACATCTGGATTTATCAGAATTTAGCTGCAGCCACTGAAAAGATTTCTGAAGCACTTCCGTAGTAGATAAGATAGGCTCTAATTAAACTCAGGGAGCAAGCATATCACTGCACGCTTCACATTCCAACTGCTTTTGAAAATGTTTACGATTTACAGTGAATAATTTACACATTTCTGAATGTGAAAGCAGAATCAAAATTCTGTGAAATGGTTGATTTGACAACGTTAGAGGTGAAAAGCGTTCTCCTCTGTAAAAATAATATACAACCAGTAGCATGTTTAGCAACAAAAAAATTCACGCTAGCCGTATATCTGGTTAACACATTTTGTAAATTTGAAAGAACCCAAATCCAGATTCCCACAAAACAAGACATATTTTACCTCAATGTCCTTCCACTTGCTGTAATCAACCATAGCTAATGCACGTTTTTTACACTTCTTACTACAATCTCAGCAAAATGCTTTTAAAAGAATTACAATAAATACTGCCAACAATTATTCCCTCTAGAATTTTCGTCTTTTCCACTTATCGAAATGGAGTTGTCTTCTGTGCAAGTTCAGTTGACATTTCAATTTGCAGTTTCGAACACCAGATGGCAGTCGAGATATATTTGATAACTGGCTTTCATTTAAAACAAAGTTGGTATAATTATATTAATAATTTTATTTTTAAAAATCTGTTAATAGAACTATAGTGTACATTTTCTACACTATTTTTGTGTCGATATAGTCCGGGGAATAAAATACGGTTAAAAAGAACACGAAAGATTCTTTTCGAATTTTCACAAAAATTGCGTTTCATATATGGGCTAAGATCTTAGGAACGGCACCTGCTTATATGAAAGTGAAACATTTCGAAGCTAGAAAAGTGCAACTATCCCCTATTTGGAATTTCATTTTATAGGGGAATAAATATCAGAAGAAATTAGAAGTAAATAGCGGTTAGGATTAATTACAAGAAATTTAAGGCAATGTAATTAAACGAATTAAATATGTTATTATATTTTTTCTTGGAGAATTAATGAGGTTATATTTTTGTTTATATTTCAGTCAGCTGTTTAACACTTAAAGTTCTTTAGTTCACGAAGTGAAAATAAAAACAAATTTTTACCTTTTTGGGAACCTTTATTTCTCTAACGTTTACAACCAATCGAACTTTTTTAAAAGAGCTTTTATTTCGCGTCGGAACTCGGAACCTCGTCATGAACTGACTTTTCTTGAAAATGGGAAATTTGCTTTGCCTTGACTTATGGTGCACAAAATGCTGACGCTATGTCTGCGATTTTGTGGGAAAGGAATTGTTTCTGAATTATATTTCTAACTAACTTTTCTCGTGAGAAAAGTTAGCGACGGAAGTTTGTAATATTTTAGAATTTTTATATTACTTGAGAGGTTCCTATAAGTTTTAACCTCATAGCCAGTTCAGTAGTTATTCAAGAGGAAAGTTTAAATTGTTAGGGGCATGCAAAAATTTTTTAAATGTTAGGAATGTTAATTTACCAATTCAGAAAATATACAGTGGCTCAAACGAATAATCGGACAAGGTTAACACCAAAGTATAAATAAGAAATAAGACATATGGAGAATGAATAACACGGTTTTGTTGATATATAGCCCATTTTTCTTCTTTTCTCCTATATTTTGAAAATGTATTTAAGAATTATACATTGTCTAATTCATATGAAAAAATCAAAGAAAATAACAAATAAAATTAATTTTTCAAGTCAAACAAATAATCAGAAAAATATAAAAATTAACAAATTGTGGAAAAGTATATTAATTTAGTATTGGGTGGCAAATCTTTTTGACTCTATTACAGCTTTAATTCGTTTTGGCATTGATTGGGCCAGATTTTGACAAAATGATGGTTCGATATTATCCCCTTCATTCTTTAATGCTTCTTTTAACTGACTAAAATTATTAAATGTTCTGTTGTACAGCCTCCTTGCAAGTTCCCCCCAAAAATGCTCGATGACGTTCAAGTCTGATGACTGGGCAGGTGTTTGCAATATTTTGGAGCAATTATTTATAAGGCAAAGCTTTCCGACCTCCGAAATATACTTGGGATCGCTATCTTGATAAAAAGTAAAGTGCTGCAAAGTGCCTAATTTTTCTGCACTTTGTTTAACATTTGCTTTGAGAATGTTGAAATAAATAATTATGTTCATTTTACATTCAATAAAATGCAAATTGTCTACTTCCGCTCTTGACATGCATCCCCAAATCATCACAGACACCTCTCAATGCTTTTCCTCAGCCCGGGTATTTGTTTTTATCGAATTCGGTGTTGGGTTTTAGCTACACGTAGGACCTCCCATCTGATCCATGTAAGTTAAACTTACTCTCATCAGTAAATAAAACCTATTAATTATAATTAAAACAATTAACTAGATAATCCCTTTACGGGTTTCCAAAGTTCGTCATCCTTCAGAAAATATTCCATGGGAAATTTTAGTCGAAGTTTTTTATTCATTGGGCTTATAACTGGCTTCTACCTAGAAATCCTCCCATGGTAACCGTGCTTTCTTAAAACGTTTTGCACAGTTTCAACACAGACATCCTTTTCTATGTAATCTTCCATAAAATTCTTCAATTCTTTGGCTGATTTCAAAGGGTTTTCTTGCACTTCTTTTATAAGTCGATCATTTAATGTTC
>QYTT01089552.1:44467-74956 GCA_006980735.1 Dasypogon diadema | reverse complement strand
AACCCCAAAGTAATGAACACAACCCCAAACAGATGCGGATCAGTGTTGCCATTATAAAATTTCAAGAAAAGCTCGATGAAACTCCATATAAAAAAAGTGGCTGAAATACGGAACCGGGAGCTTTCTTTGTATAATTAATATATAGATTAACACTATTGACGACTGCTTCTAATTACAGAGTGATCTTGATAGACTATCTAGTTTGGTGCTCCAATAACAGTTAAATATATCTAAATGCAAAGTGATGTCATTTTACCGTAATTTAAACTTGATTTCTTTTGATTATATGATTAAGAATATTCCAGTTACCAATTTTGGGCAGTTTAATAATTCAGAATTTAGTTTTTTTTTCTGAAAATTTACCTTCGAGAAAAATATTTAGGGTAATTTGTTATTCGGCAAACTTATTTGGTAGTGTGAGCGACTCGAAAAAGATTATCTCAAAAGATATTTTACTGAAAGACACTCAAAGAAAAGAACTCAACAAAAAGATACAAATGACATTTCAGCATATCCAGAAATTTTAACCCTATAAAATCCCTAATTAGACACTACAAGTCTGTGGAGACTTGAAGTCTTCATATTTGTGTAATTGTCGAGGTCTATGTATGCATATCCCTGGAAACTCCGGTAAGACAAGGATATGAATGCTTGAATTTGCTGACCCTCTAAAGGCAATATTTCATGTGCATTCGAGCTTGACATTCAATTTACTTTGTCAGTACGTTTAATTGTGAAGATTTCAGGTTTGATTAAATTATACAGCTGGAATTCTTACATGAATAATTCACCCCCCAGCTCTGAGTGCTTGAAGTTAATTACTTAGTGCAAAGGTGCTATTAAAATTTCAATCCTCCTCCCGCCACCATCCTGTCAGGCGTTATAGTATTGCTAGCTAACACCCGTAAAGCAATTACCGTACAGAATTGATGTAAAAAGAATTGAATCACAACACCAACAACAAAAACAACTACTACTTCTACTTCTACTACAACTTTGGTCTGGCAACTTCTCCACCGCAATTTATCTTATATTTTAAACTTTGTGGAAGAAGATAATTTACACGAAAGGATTTACAGTGCAGCACACCTCTCACCAAAAATTGTCCGCTATCAGAAGTGGGAATATCATGCTTTCGGATGGGTAATCTCATTACTCCGAAGGCGGTGAATTAAGTGAAAGAGTTCAGAAAATAACGACAGGGGGAGCTAGATGTCAAAATTTAGTTTAACTTTCAACGATGATAAATGGCTGAAATAACCAAAGTTGTAATCAAATTTGACTACATTCACTCCTTGAAGGCCGTAGGGATTCTTCCTTCTAGACAAGTTAGTAGAATCGGAGGATATTACATGGAGCAGCCCTGGAACCGAGCTAACGAATGCTCCATGTCCCGAACATAGTAATTTCCCTGATTAAGTTACAAAGACGATATTTTGTCTAATTAACTGTTTTCGGCATTGAATAATTTTTGCGGGTTAATTTTGGTCAAGAATTTCTGTGTAACACGAACTTTCTCAACTTGATTAATATTCAAAGTTTGAAGGATGCAGGGATGTTTAATGATGGACCTGGTTTATGATGCTATGGAGAATTTATATCTCCTAATTTCTATTGCTCCAGATATTTCTTGAGTGACAGCAGAAAAATGGGAATCGTGTTTCATTGTAGTTACAAAACAGCTATCAATTTATAATTATTGCTTTAGGAAATATTCCAAACAAAACTTACTGTGATTAGCTTCAAAGAACTATGTACATGGAACAGGTTGACTTTGCTTGACTTCTTATCTACTTTACACAGGTACATTTGAGAGTCTTTTATATGATTAAAAGAAATTTCTCTATTAATCCTCCAAATCTCTAGTACTAAAACATACTATGATTAAATGTACATAACCGAAGATCGATTGCTCTTCCCTTCGTTTGTATAAATACCATCTTTTTTGGGATTATATTTTTCGTATTTTTACGTTCTCTACTATGTTTCTGTATAGCGAAATCAATTTCCACCCTATCAGTGCTTCATAATATGCAAATTATTCTTCCCTGTGGTTTCCCATCTTTAAGATATAGATGACTTTTACATTAAATCGGACTACTAACGTAATGAACTCCAATTAGCCCTCTACCCATCGTATTATAAACGTTCAAAGGAAGAAAGACATTCTTTACTGGAAGAGCTAGCTTAATGACGACATTCTATCTACAGCAAAGACGATAGATCTTTGAGATTACCCTTGAAACACTCTTCCGCTTTTGAGACCTCATAGCTGAAAAATTCTACATAGACAACAGATCATCCGGGATTGGATTACCGGTTCATGAAGGAAGTCGCTACTGAAGCTCAACGTTGAATGTGAAATCAAGACATATAGCCTTGGCGGAAAGGAAGATGGGGATGGAGAAGAAAAGGGATTAGGAGGTCCAGTGCAGACGGCGGTTTAGGTGCTGCTTAAATAACTAGTAGATGCGCGGTTATCACGGGTTGGTGCTCATTAAAGTAGCGATAATAATGGTTAGGCAGGCGATGTTGCCTCAGTGCTCTACGAAATTGATCTTTGGAAGTAATCACCTTATCACTGATAAGCTCAAATGCATTCTTTTGGACTTAGTCTAACGCGGATGCTGCAGCAATCCTACTCCTGCCAAAATAATCGTCTGGGCCTACTGTGAATATGATTTTGAATTGAACGTTTGCCTCAGAGATTTAATTAAGGAGATTTAATTAGAAGCAAATGTCAGATACCATTACCTCCAGTACCTTTTGACACATCGAGGATCACAAGAACTCAGAAAAATATAATAACCCTGGAAAAACAATCATGGTTCCGTTTACGAGCAAAAAAGAGCTTCCAGTATATAACACCTAGATTAATCGGAATTACTCTATATATAGTTAACAAACATCCCAGAAAGCAATTTTAGCTGAGAATTTTACCCTGGTAAGGTTACCAAAAAAAGTCCTTTACGTTTTCGGCTCATAGCAAGCACTTCTCGAAAAAAAACCTGGGGTCTGAACCCTAAAATTATCTTTATAGATCTATTAAAGTTTAGTCAGACCCATAATTTCTTATTGGATTAAATTATAGTAGAACGCAGATGAGACGATGTTCGTAGGTTCATTAGATGCCTTGAAATCCTCTCACTAAAAAGCACTCGAAACAATACTTGTCTTTTACATTTATTTATGAAGAAGAAAGGAGCCAGCAATATTCTTCGAAGGAAAAGGTCACAGTATTTTCATTGTGGACCATCTCAACGTTCTGGATCAAGTTTGCATTAGAAACTTATCTGCACCAACAGATATTATGACATAATTGTCTGATACACCGATCAGATGATCGAGAAAACATCTGGACTTCATTTCTCTGAATATGTTCAGAATTCGCACGCGAATAGATTTTAGTAGGAAATCTTTAGTTGTTTTCTAAAAAAAATAGCAAACTCTGATACCAATCTCTATAGTCTGTACGAAAAAAAATGAAATATCATCGGCGATTGTCTTACGTGACGAACCATAGGGAATGTAGCCTTAGATGAGGTCGCCAAGAGGGAAAATATTGTCTAATTACTTTGGTAGAGGGCGCGATAGATGAAAACTAGTCGCGCAATCGGCAGGATTCCAGAGTAGGTAGTTTTTTTGAACCTGATCGAACCAAATGAACTGCAATAGATGTACCTATAGCCGATATATTTATCAAAAGCTGAAAACTATCTAGCGAACGTATTACCACATTTATACCCCAGTTTCTCACAAGTTAAGCTGCTACTGTAGTCTGTCAAGATATTCCGTCATTCTTCCTACTAATTATGAACACTAGATCCTATAAGCTTGTCTTATAGGCCATCCAGAACAGTAATCTAGAATAACAGCCCTCGAGGACAACTTTACTTGTCCTGGGGCAAATTGAAATAATATATGCGATAGGTCACTTTGTTTAGATAGGAAACCTCTTTTCATGATATGTATTCTAGGGATCTGTACCAAAAGGCACAGAATCTTTATGGATTTGCTTTAATATCCGTCCCTTTGTCTGTTCTAAGCCGTTATTTATAAAATCTTCGTAAAACTAGGAATAATTTTGTTGAATTGTGTTCAAAAATTAATCCTGAAAACAAAGGAAAATTCTGAAAATTTAAATGGGCAAAGAAATCCCAAAACAAAAATTTTAGAATTGAGAAAATCCTGGAAAATCTAGCAATTTTTTAGAATCTCGAATTTTCTAAAAAAAGAAAAAGAATTCTGATAAAATTAAATTCCCTTAGGATCAAAATGCTGCCTTTTACAAAAAATAAGGAAAAAAAGTCAGTGATGGAGAACAATTTCATAGATGATTCTGCCATTTACAAAAAGAAATAAAAAATTCGGTACTTAAATCACAGGGTTTTGATGAGTTGGGAGTTTTAGTCGAGATCTTGCATCGAATCTTCCAAATGCTGCCTTTCACAAAAGAGGGAAAAATATTTTTAACATTTAGGATTTCGGACATTTGACATTGTGTCCTTCCAAACATTGGATGCGTGATTTCGTAATTCGGTATTTTTACTCCGAACTCACTATGGACTTGAAACTTAACACAAACGTGAAATGTCCTTTCTAATCCATGATTGACTTTAGCTGCGTCAACTACCTCGTCCCGACAGAAATAACGTTCACGCACACGTGGACACCAATCTGTGACCTGTAAATGCCTTAAGCTTTTTTTCATGTTGTGAAACCAGCATAAGAGTAACGTGTTCGAAGTTCCCTTGCGACGAAATCTTAGGTATCCTTGTATAATCTATTCGGAAAACCTGGTTCAATCACCTTAATCTATTAGACTTTATTCGACTCAATACTCGAATGTCTGCTATAACGTCACATTTAATCCTTTAGATATAATCACAAGTACGACTCAGATTTCACGGTAGATAGAATTCGAGGTCCTCCGCCTCCACCATTTCTTGTTCATTTCTTCAACCGAGGTTAAGTCCCGAAGCTGACAGTGTTCGTTATTTGTCCAGTCCGTAGTACACCCAAGCAATTATATAGTCGTCATCTCCGTGGGAGTGCGGGAGAAGGAGAGTACGTATTTGCAGACCCTTACGAATTTTGAAGTAACGAAGTATTCCATAAGAACCTTTGATAGCTGTTTGGCTATTCATGTAGACTATGATTTCCTGTCTCTAAGGATTCTGGTTTCGGAGGCATTTTCCCGCCTCCAGTATGGCTTTGACCTCCACCTCAAAACCCATGGTGTACTTCACAAGGCGAATTGGTACAACCCCTACCAGTTTTGACCCATTTGCGTAGAAGATTAAATGCCTCTTAGTAGGTATTACAGCTTAGATTTCTCAATCCTCCCTTGTGGGAATCTAGAGTTCAAACTCCGAGGCAATCATCACTTCAAGTAGGTGATCGTCAAAAGCAGAAGCTGCGATTTGTACCACCCAATAATAAACCCATAGGAAACACTCAGTAGAAGTGCAATTTTAGGACCGTCGATGCTGCTACGTTTTTTACGTGATTTCCTATAGGCAACATTTGAAGGATAACTACTAATGCCAATCTACTAATCGAGCTGAGTGCGCCCAATATACCGAGAAGGCATAGTCTTTGCACTTTAGCTTACGATTGCGCTCTATCACAAAACCTTACCACCACACAACATCGTCATCCGTGGTTTAGATGCCTAATTCTAGCTTATCTAGAATAACCCCTAGCTTGAGTTGCTTCTGTAGTTCCAACCGAATGAAGTTTACAGATATGGTAGGATAATCGGAGAAATCTTTTTTCTTCGTTCAATTTTCTGAGGGTTAATGGTAAGACCGAAGTACTTTGCCCAGTTATCAACCAGTCGGGGTACCCTTGTGAACCTGTTCCTTTCCGTATTCCCCACCGACATCCGCATAGATTGTCCTATTGATAAGCTTGCTTTTACAACATTTCAATTATTTTACATGTAAGAACGTTGTTAAAGGTACCCTCAATGTGTACGAGCACTTCTAGTGTTGGCTGCTTGAAAAGCAAACCTTTCTCGATGGAATACACCACCGTATGCAGTACGGTATTCATAAACTTCTCTTTCGTTGAAGTTGCAAGAGTTTGTCTTGGTATCGAAAACCTGATTTCCCATTCGCAGATGCGTTTGAATGTTTTCAATAGAAATAAAGTTAAACTTATTGGTCTATACGATTTGGACATTATGTAGTCCACTTTATTAGCCTTGAGAAGTGTTCCTCTACTAGATTCTCTAAAGGCTACTCAACCGAGTTAGTCCGCTCCCCGCCTTCATCAAGTAGTAGTTTTGGTTGATGGGTGTTTTGGGAAGGAACCTTTCTAGCTTGTTTCGTTCCATGCGGGTTCATAATTCCGCGAGGAGATCAGTTGTGGTAGATCTGCTTCTTTGCCATCGGCAGATTACACCTTTTTATCTTTACTCTAGTTTTGTTTACATAATTGAAAAATAAGATAAAGACGAAAAGATGAAAAAGTGTTTCACGTTGTTTGAAAAAATAGGTTTTATTTGGCAGGCATAAATATTTAATTTCAAGCCAAGCATAACTTTTTTAAGTAATTTTCTTCCAAAGGAGTCAAATACCAATAGTAGGTATACCTTATAATCTGAATTTTCATCTCATATTTTTTTTCATCAAGTATTTCATTTTTCTCTATTCTGTAAATACTCATATGCAATGAACTGATTTCTATCAAATTGATGGTTTTTTTTTTTAAACAGTTGACACTCTACAATTCAAATCGAAATAAAACGTATAGCGATAATTTTAATCGCTCATTCAGTTTTATTGACTTACCAGGAAGTATGATTTAAGCAATCATTTTCATACCACACGAGGGGATATAGAAGTGCCTTCGAATAAATTTTAACGCTATTCAAACCCTTTTCACATGAAGACTAAAGATAAAACATAGGAAAGCTTTCAGGCTGTCATAACACCCACCATTCAGAGCAGAGCACAAGATGCTTACGAGATACCGCAAAGATACCCCTGTTAAAAATCAAGTGGCAAGCAATGGCAACTAAATAGGCTAATTTTGCAATCGCTGTAAGGGCATCTTTGAGGCTTATATCAGCCACTACCTGTTTCGGGTCTGTATCCTCCTGGGGAACTACCCACTTCGTATGAGAAAGACGTTTCGGCAAACACAAAAAATTATGCAGGACAGCGCTTACGAATTACTTGTATATCTCTTTTGGGACATTTTCGTTCCGGCATAAAAAGGCAAAAGTAATTCTGCCGGACTGGGTGTGTAGTAGCACTGTTGTAATCGGAGTTGAAATAGGAACAACCAGCACCGAAGGTGACTACAAATACAGAGGCGCCGCTTTATGTATGCGAGGGCCCATTAGACTCATATAGACAACTTAAGTGGCCTTTAACGTCATATGGCTAATGTTTTTTATGCACGACTCGTACGTTTCGGTTAAGAGATAGTCGTTCCGAAAGCACTTCAAACTTTAATGCGAAATCCTGAAACGGTTTTTGGGTCTTCGATGGTGTCATAATCGGGAGCCCCTAGATGAGTCGGACACCATCAACATGGAGATGACTTGAACAGTAATTATTGCTGGTAAACTGCGTTTTTTTTGCTGAGAACTAGAAAGTGTTCCAATGATTCGTCGGTGCCTAATTAAAGGACATTGATGAGCGCAATTAAGTGAAGCAATTTTATTACGTAAGCTGTAGGAGTTGGAGTGCTGTGAACGTGAACCTCTTCTTTCTGTTGTTTGTCGCTCTGTGTTTGTTTGCCTTGTTTATTAGATATATATGTTTCCGTGTCAGATTTTGTAAACATGCCTTGTCATATTAATATGTTCTATGACAGCGTAAACAACATCTCGCACTAACAATCTTCCATTTTTTCTCTCTTTTCATTCACCTTCACATCTGGAAATCATACTGCTGGCCCTGCTGCTGTCTCTTACGTGTTACCCCGGCATCAATGGATCTAAAATGCTGCGTTTATATCATCATCGGGACACACAACTACATAAACACAACATCCCCCCATGAGCAGATCGAAAACTATTCGTTGGTATGCTTAGTAAGCAGCAAACGGAAGACGATGTAAGACAATTGTTCAACCCATTCGGAACAATTGAAGAGTGTACCATACTTCGAGGACCAGACGGTGCCAGTAAGGGTAAGTAAACAAGTTTTCTCTTTTTCTTTTACGACGGCCATCACCATTCACCAAATCTTATTTTCCCCGGGATGATAAGTGGGGTTCGGCCCGGCTTGTTTTTAACGTGTGTTACGCATTTAAGGGACATGGGTAAACCAATTCTTCGATATTATAAAGCCGTCGTAAAGGACTGTCTATAGTACGAGGGGAAATGTTTGATTTTGCTAAGGATTTAATTAAATTATCACTTTTATGCGGGAAGTGTTTCCAAAAATTTAGAACATATGGGCAAATTTGATAACCTCCCTCAGAGCATAGTTGTTTTATTTGATTTTCTTAAGTTGAAATTAATTAATAAACAACAGTAATTTATTGTACTTAATCATTGAACACTGGGTAAACATTGGGTAACCATATGCTCTTATATAAATTTATTAATAATTTCAACTTGAGAAAAGCATCCGTGGACTATGCACTGAATTCTAGCACACATTTAATCTAAAACCAGGAAATATCACTCAAATACCTGTTTTAAATTCTTCTACACCACATTGCTTATTTTATACTATACTATTATTGACGTACCTTTTCATACATGGAGTCATCGGAAAACCAGTCACATCTGGACTAGACACCAATAAATGTCTAGAAGTAAATGAATTGTTGTATTCTGTTATCCTAGGGCATAATATGTACTTAATTAGTCTTTGTATCCCTTTTGTTTTAGCATAAATTGAATTAAGTAGGTACCTTAAAACTGATAAGAACAACCCAAGATATAAAGTAGACCGGAACTCTATAACTGGTAATACAAAGCCTATGGATGTTGGGCTTAGGTAGAAAATTAGGACATTTTCCTTTAAAGAGCTTTCTTTGGTACCTTTACTTCCAGTAGGGATTCGGAAATGTCAGCTTTATGACATTTGCAAACCAATTTGTGGAGTTGTATAAATTTCGTTGGTTTTCATGACATCCTTTTACTTATAGTCTTTATTTAGTCTGTACATCAATAGTAGCAGGATGTTTTAGATTTAGGATGATGCCTCAGAATTATAAGTATACATAACAAATTCTTCACTTTTGAATATAAACTAAAATAATTGAGATTAGAAAATATTAAACAAAGTGGGAGTAACTATATCTTTGCCGTACTAAAGTGCAATAAGAGGAATTTTTCCACGGAAAAATTAGTAGCAACACACAACTCCTTTGCTTCTGTAATTAAATACACCTTTTAGCAATTTGCACACTTCCTTAAATCCTCCATTCCGTACAGCCTAAAGTTTAAAAGGAGCAATAAAAATCTTTTGCGTGAACCGATTTACTAAGCATACGTCACTCAAATAATTTGACTTCAAGAGATGGTTCTGAAGATCTATACAAATTTTACTTTCTATAAAACTGTTGACAGCTTTTTTTATTTTCCTGACTTTTGATTTTCCTCTTTCGTATACGCATCTCTCCTTATCCTGGAAATATGTCATTCCAGGATATTCCCCGTCTCTCCGTTAGCCACAGTCCCCTCTGCGAACATATTTTCCTAATATCGCAGCACTGCTATCGAAAAAAAATGAAGGTAGTCGCCAAGGGGACTCATGTTTATGAGAACTCATTAGATAATTTGCCTTTTTTTATTGATTTTGAACTTAATACTGAAAGCAGAGCAATCCAGCCTGGTTGTCCATCTGTTTATCCCTTTGTCTTGTCCACGCGTTAACTCGAGAACGCCTTGAGCTAAGGACTTGAAATTTGATACACAGATATGCATCTTATTAAAATTGAAAGACCAAGCTCTTAAATGGGTCAGATCGGTCATTTTCTTCATAGGGTTGCCATATGAAATCTGCAGCCAAATCACGATCGCTTTTTTTCTTCTAAAACCAAAACGAAACGAAAACCCTTCGAAGTGGATGAATTAAATTTTTTTTAAAATAAAAATGCAATACCATAAATGAATCAAATTGAGGAACTCCTTTAACGGGTTACCATATCAACTTTGTAATTTTGTACTTATGAAATAAAAATGCTCCTGTTCTAACGCGAAAATGGTTTATGGAACGCAATCTTAATGTTCCGTGTAAAATTATCTTTAATGTATATGTTTTTCTATTTTTTACAAAAATATCTACATAATACACGGAGTATACAAAAACTAAAAATAGGAGTATCTCGAAAGGGTGAGATTTTCGGAAAAAAGGTTTTTATATAAAATTTGGGGTGCACAAAAAGGGGCATTTGGTGGTGACCCTAAGCTTGACAAAAGGTACGAGTTTTAGGATCATTTGAAATCCAACTTCATTTTCTAATGGAATATTTCATTTTTGACACCGGAAATGGAAATAGCGTAAAATTCCACATCCAGATATGCATTTTCGAACAAAATAACTTAAGTACTCCCAGACATTTTGTGGAAGATTTTTTTTTAAATCTGGTCCTTTCAAGGTATATTGCCGTCTCATTACTTTACGATTGTATACTCTGCATTTGTAAAGTGTCATAACTTTTAGTAATCGTTTGTAACGACCAAAAATATCTATCTAGGGTCCCTTAAACCCCCTTCATATATGTATTAATGGAGAATAAAAAATCGTTTTATAATTGTACGTCTGTCGACACAACGGTTCGCGGTTCGTACCAAGTTCTCATTTGGTGTCGAGGTTAATAGTACCCTCTTCTTCGTGCGATTCTATTCATAAGTAACTTTACATAACGTTTTCAAGTGCTTACAAAGCTTAATATCACTAAAGCAATGGGTATTTCGCCTTGGTGCTCACACGTTTACTTAGATATTTATGTCTACCGAAATACAAAATTTCCTACAGGCTAGGATAAAAACAAAAGGAACACAAAATTATCAGAATGTAGGAAAACACCTAAGCTAAGTAATAAAAATAATGAAAGAGAGTGATTATTTTAATTTTAACTTCTCCCCTTCGGCTGCTGATATGATTGCGATCTTTCTTTTAAGAAGACTTCAGCAACTGAATGTTAATGGTACTACTTCCACTTTCTTGGCCTTGTCTCTTTGGGTCCCATAAGGTTCGATTTTGAATCCCTTGCTTTTTAGTTTTTATATTAACGTATGCGGATGATGTACAATTTTATTTGTGTAAACCTAGTGGATTAATTCAGGACTACGTTAGAAAAATTAACGACGACCTGCTGCGGATTTGTGATTGGTCTGTGCGTAATCAATTTCTTCTCAACCCTAGAAAAATCCAATGTATTGTCTTTCACTGGTCGTCTCTCAATAATATGACTCTACCATTTCTTAACTGCGTGTTTAACTTGGGTGCGCTATTTAATAGTTGGTTGACATGCTGTGACCATATTAAAGCTGCAAGAGAGAATTTATGGTGGATTGCGTAGGATCTGGCTATCAGCTGATGTCTTGCCTACTAACTTCCATATAAAACTTGTTAAAATCCTGATCTTGCCCCACGCGCTACATATGGCCATCTGATTTTCCTGAATCTCGATTTATTTTGCAAACGTAGACTTGAAGTTGCTGTCGTTTCATTTTTGGCTTCCGAAGGTCAACACACATCTCTCCTTTCAGATTATCATTATTAGGCTGCTTTTCAGACACCTATTTAAAGTTTAAAGCATTGTTGCTTTTATTTAATTTATTGAATAATAAAAGACCTGAGTACTTATGTGAAAGATTACAAGATTCAACGCGCGCGCTATCTCTGTCACTGAATTCAATAGACTTATGTGCAAACTACCTTTGTATTGTGGTTTTATAATTTCTCTTTCATTTAGGATTGTCTCTCTCTTTTTTACCTGTAATTTCTTTATTCTCTTGTTTAACTTTTCTTTTTTTGTTTGTTTAATTAATTTTTGTACCTCTCATTTATGAATGAAGTGACACTTTAATAATCTGCATTTGCTGGATTAACCTCTTATTTATGTACTATAAGAGATATTTTGGATCTTGTGTACATTTTTGCTTAACAAATGAAATACTCCATCTGTGTGATACCGATGCATCCAACAGTGCCTAACTTGCTTGGTCAGGAGATATCCATTCTTGCCAAATCTCCAGTTCTCATTAATGAGTTAAACGTTCTTGCAATCCGCATCTTTCTGAGGCTGTGATTTAGTCCAATTGCTATTCTCATAACTTTTCATGTATAGGCTTTTACCATTCATAGCTATTATTAACTTTATGGCATGTTTTTGAAAATTGATAATTGAACTTTATGCAAAATAGTTTCACGCCAACAGTATATAATTTAGTGAATCAGAATTTTCATGTTCTCGAATTTATTTACCAAAGTGATACTAATTTACCTGTGCATCAACTTATTTGCCCTAGAGACAGAAAAATACTTTTATACCATATGAAATGCATAAATACTTTTTCTTTAGTTTCTGCACCAAATTTTCACGCACTTAAATCATTCTTATTCGACATCCCACACAAAGTCAAGCCTATAGCCCAAACAATAAACGACTTATACATCATGTCCAAAAGTGTTTGTTCGGGTTGAATTTCTTCTAATTCCAAGAAAAGAGTTATCAATCTTCTTACCATCCCCCATCATCAATTTTCTTACCACACATTTTTCAAACTATTAATCATAGCGAAATAATATGTTTTTCTACATTAAGCAGTAAAACTTTCTTATTCCAAACTGAAATCCCTTGAGAAAACCCTTTTCCACTTATTACAAGGTTTTTACTATGAGAGGGATCGAGTTATTATTTGAAGGGTAAAATTTTGATGCAATGGGAAGAAAACTGACATGTCTCGGTCAGATATATTATATTTCCTTACAGTGTATTATATCCAGGAATTTATCTTAAAGATATATTGGTAATTACAGAAGAACCCTTTCTAATTATTTCAGATTGCCTTCGATGTTTATATGTTCCCCATTCAAGTTATTTTCGTCTTGGACAACTTATCATAATTAAATTCAAGAGAGTTTGAGATACCGAGGGTGACTTTCAGATAACTTGAGAAGAAATTGCATAGGATATAATTTTGGATTATAACATATAATCGAATTAACTTTTACTTTTTATTGATTCACTATATATTCAAAAGAAATTTTTTTGATATTTCTCTTAATTTAGCCTTATTACCTTTGAATGTAATTATTGTAGGTACAATCGAAAACGTTTGTAAATATTTCTACATAAATCATTAATCATCCATAAGGCTCTGTTTTTGTATCACATCAAAAAAAAAATAACAATGATCAAAATAACATCTACACTATCAGCAATAGTTAATTTACCCCAGTTTAGTTAAGTTGTATAAATAAAAAATCAAAAGTTCCAGACCAGATTTATTTAATACCCATGCCCATCTTATGAAGTATTTCAACCAGGCTACTTTTCTAATTTGGAATGCAACACGCCATTTCTTACAAATCTCCTACGTATTGTGGGTTGTTCCATATTTGTATCTGATGTTTATCACGAGCAGCGTCTATCACAAAACGTTTAACATTGTTTCTGTTTTGCCGTGTCGTGATTGTATTGCGGCTGTATGCGTATAAGCTGCTTCAATCCCTCATGAGGCACAGTAACTCAAATTTGCTTCCTTAGAAGATCTTGAGAAAAGTTTCAGTTGTGGGTAGTTACTTAAAAGTTTGGCAAGCTTGAAAGCGGTTTGAAAACTACTAAAAACTGTTTAAGACCTATTGAAAACGAATTGAAAGTTATTTGGGGCGTGTTAAAAAAATTATGCTGATTGACATCTTTTTGAGGGCTGTTAAAAGCTGTTTGAGACCTGTTCAAAGCTGTTTGAAAGCTGAGTTTAAGTGGCTAACCACCCACTGTCGAAGGTTAAATTGCAGCCTACGCGACCCGGTCACTAATTCTAAGTCTGCAGCTAATCAAAAGTTGGGACGGTATCAGCCGGCCCATCATAAATTTTAGAGTGAGGATGGTCTCAAGTGCCCTATTACCAATTACGGAATTTTGCCTGTTTATCAGGAAAATAAACCTCAGTACCTCATCTCTAGAAATTCATCTTAAAAAACGTTGCAGGATCTGCGGCTCTAACATTGAATTTTCGTCACGCACATGCATGCCAATTATTGAGCTGTTTCGGACCGCAACCCTAACTAACAAAACAACATCCACTTGAAGACTTTATTGCCCAGGATTTTGAACTTCACGATGGCGTTCGGGCGAACTTCTTATGGGTGGATGTGTGAGTACAAATGACATTACGCATTGAAAAATATACCACAGTCCTTGAAGCAGAGGTTAACGCGATCTCGAAGGCGAGCAGATATCTTCTCCATCCTCAAGTAGTAGATATCAAAGCTTTTATGAAACCCTTCGATGTCTCTAAACTGATTAGGAGCTGCAAATGTGTACTTAATCCTCTGTTCCGAAATAACGATATACTTATTCTATGAGAAGGTATACCAGCCGGCACAGAAGCAAATAGCTTCCAGCTGTCGGCTTTCTCATACGAAGGTGACTTCTAAATATTTACTTGGACATACGGCAAGCTATTGTGAAGAATTGAAGGAACAAAGGAATACTAGCTTAACTGACTGTAGTTGATGTAGATAAGAGACGGGAATGGTGACACACTTCTCTTATCTCTACCCGTCACTCTCAACAAAAAACCAAAATACTTGGTACACCACATTCTTGATGAACTACACCTACACAAAGCATGCAAAGAAAGGTGGGAGTCCATCCTAGACTTCACTAGATTGACTGAACTCTGTTTGTTTCGTTTGGATACATGAACTTTAGGCGTACTAATGGCCTACGTTTGTAGTCTGGATACCATTAAAAAAATATACCCGCAGATCAACTATCACTGTGCATTAACCTGCATGTGTTAGAAGCCCTGAATGACTCCTACTCTGCTAGGAGTTATTTGGTTCACCTCCTCATTCAATCTTCGTCTGTCCTCCGATCATTTTTCACACTCAAGGAAAATGTGATTCTTGTCGTCATGAAATGTGTGAGATAGTAGTTGATTTCTTCGATCTTATCATTCAACCATCCCAGTAGGTTTCTTATCACATCTAGCCGTCCGTCTACTTTTCGTTACCTTATTCCAACTGTCTAGCCATCACCGAACTGAGAGTTTTTTAGTTTTCACTAAATCGGTACACTTAAAAGATGTCCACGTTGGCTACTATACCAATACGGTTGGCTCCGTTACGATGTGGTAAGAATATTTAACGCTATAAGCTTCTTTTCGTTGAACCGACGCCATCTGTTTTCTGAACGCATCGGCCCATACCTCGTTGCCGTGTAAGAGCAGGGCATGTGTGACCGTCAACATAAATCTTCGATTTTTGGTAGAGATTGGTGCGTGTTCGTATTCAATAAAAGGTGTGCATAATTTAAATGAACTTGAATACCATTGGTTGAAGTGACGTCCTTGAATATTTCCAGGAAAACTAATATTTTTAAATCCACCATAAATTAAAAATGCATTTACAACATTTGTAAGGTTAAAACGAATTAATCATTCAACTTTGATTTTTTAAATGCAAATTAATCGCTGTTTGATTTTTGACTTAGATACTCGAACAGATGCCTATCTAATCCAATACAACACTTTTCTACCCACAAAACGCCACCCTAATAAACTTGTAAGGTATTCGTCCATCTTTTTTAATTTGTGGTTAAAGTCACTATGCGTACGAAAATGCTAAACGCTACCATAATTGCATATACACATATTCATACATATACAAACACCGAATACCCATACACATGCATGCACATAAATTCGAGGAACTGATTTCATCCTCCGAATAATAATTACTGGATAAAGGATTCTATCTGTCGGCTTACATATAAACGCCTGTCATATGAGTGAATTATATTGAATTTGTATTTTTTGCACGACTGCCTCCCCACAGTGTTTGCTCCTGACATATCTGAAATAACGCAAAAATGCACACATAGACGTTAACTGACAGGGCATTGTCAGTCATCCTAGAGATCGGCATTTTCATATATCGCATTAGTGACGCTACGGGCGATTTCTCTCCACCAAACTTATCATTTACATAATTCAACAACAATTTGATGCCTTCCAGTATAAGCAGCGGAGATGTTCTGTATACGTGATGACGATATCAGTTTTTGTGGATATAACCTATATAATATATCCACATATATTACGTATGCAGGATGAAGAAAAGAGCGTGGTTTATTCTGATAGACACGTGATAGTGGGGATATGGCCGTGTTAAAAGAACATGAAATATATTTTTATCGAGTTATAAACGTCAGTTGTATCGCGTAAATCAAATCCACCTTCTTTCGATCGATTAAATATGTGCCTTCTATATCTCTAAAGTAATTTTTAAAGAGAATGGATAATCTGAGACGTCCCTATCTCTGTTCGTGCGGAAAGTTCACATTTGCTGTTCACGGATATTACGTAAACGCTGAAAGGAGAGGTCGAATTGGTTTCACTTTTTTTAAAGGTTTTTATTACCAAAAACTGATTTAGGTTATCTGTCTTTCCTGGAAATTGAACTCAAAGTGTTTTCGATAATTACAGAACTTTGTGGATTTATCAGGCCGGTAATTTACTGCTTCGTGAATGTGTCAATTATTTCACGTATCTTCTAAATTAAAATGGTAATACGGATTCTCAGACATTTGATTATGATTTCATATGGTATATACTATCACTTCATTTTAATATTGACCTGTCCACAGATGAAAGCAGTTCGAATTGTTTACTTTATTTTGTGCCTGCACCCGTAACAATACCACTTATGTATCTTTCGTGGCTTTTGAATCTCTTATTTTTATCGTAAACTTTCCACGTTGGTTCCTTGTTTTTGGTGTTTCTGTTCGTCCTTGAATAGATTTTTAGTTATTCTGTGACCTTTATAAACTAAAGTTCTCTATCGTAGTTTCGATTGTACAAGTGGGTAATTTGGAGTTGGCATCATTACAACCAGAATTTGTATAAATGAACGCATAGAAAATAGAGAAGTCGTAAGAATAGACGAATCATAATAAGAGGACTCTTCAGTCATTGCTTTCTTTGGCATCAATATTAATTTGGGTTAATATCCATAGAGAGTTGGAAACGGTGTCTAAGGTTGTTGTTGCGAAACTTCCTTATCTGTTTCACTATCAGAGGCCTCTGATGAAGAACTGTAATTAATTCGATGTCTCCTCTTGCATCCTGTTGGAGTTAGATTTTGTGGTGCGTGCTGAGATGTATTTTTAATTCCCACACTTTTAGTCTATAATTTCCGCATAAATCTCTCAATATTAACAGAGTCCGCTGTAGGATTGAAACGTTTTGTATGAGTAATATTTAAACTCGTAGAACAGGCAGTCAGCTTCTTTCCTATATTTTGGGACTGATAGAATTTCTGTCAGTATCGATGGAGCAAAAGCATTCTCTCATATCTAATGAATAAAGACTATAAGGAACTGGAATTTTTCCCTACAGCCTGCACCAATTATATTTATTTCTTAACCTATGTGACTTCGTACTAAACTATGGCTCCTATCTAAATTATGTAGTGCTTCTTTTGCAACTCCTTTACCTATTCATTCCGTACCTTCTTCTTCTATCCTTGTTTTCCTTGTTTGTTTTCTTCTGTCGATGTCCTTTTTTCTTTCCTTTTGCTAAGATTTTCTTCTTACTTTTTTTATATTTATGCACAAAATCCACACTTTCTGTTCACTTCAGCTCCTCTTCTCTAAACGTGTAGCAAAAAAGTGTCCTTCCTAGTTTCCGCACGCTTTTCTTCTGCTGCCTTCTTTACTCCTCTGACTCTTTAACTCACAACTATCACCTTTGCTTGAAAACTCTCCAAACGTAAATGAATTCTGTGGACCAGTGTTGGGAGCATCTTGAAAAAAGTCCAGAACAATTAACAGGTAGATTGCAGATAAATTATGTTTTAAAATAGAATACCTTCACAGATCCTCATACCTTGCATTAACGATCATAGAATTTATTAATTTTGATCCTCTGGAGTAAACGACTATCGCGTTGAGCGGAAGATACAATGGGCGTCCGATGACTTATTGTGTGTAAAGTATGTGTGGCTAAGATATTGAGGACGTGTGGATGGATATTAAGTATATGTGCGGACAGATATTAAGTGTGTGTGTACATGGATACTAAGTGCCTGTCGATAGATCGATTTTAAATATAATCGCATGCGTGTGTGTGTACCCGAATGTTTTTTTGTCCAAAAAGGGATACGACATATGTAAGTGCGTGGCGGATATGTGTATGTTGGCTGCCTACCAGTGTTCGTTCCAAAAGATCACTAATCACTTGAACCTAAATTACTTCTTGATCTGCTTAGCAAAATAATTTCTTGTGTCCTACAAAATGTTCCCATTACTTTATTGTTTTATCTCTTTTCCCAAAATGGCTGAAGTGGATGAATTTCAATATTAATTATAACACGTATGAAGCCAGCGTCTGGTTTTTACAAGACCTGTGGTTTTAAATCGATTTTGATAGAGGAAGATCAAGGTCTGCTGATGCCAGTGATGTTCGAACCATTTGTTCACTGGATTATCTAATAGCTGTAACTCATGTGTTGTTGTGTTTGAAGGCAAACAGTATAACAAAATGTCGTGCTTATCATAATCCAGGTGGCACTTTGCGCCGTCAAAAGTTAGGAGACATTTGCCCGAAGTCTTGTGTTTGGCCAAGCATTTTTTTAAGGGGATAACCATATGATGCACACAGCACAGCTAAGGAACAAGGAAATTAGGGAAGAGGATATTGGGAAATTTTAACTTGACAAATGTTACAAGTGAAGCACACTTTTTGGCATCAAATTAATACTGTGCAACATCACAGTGTAAGTACAGTGCAAGTACAATTTTTGTCAGTAAAATTGCCTCAACCACTGGTAGCGGAATTTGAACCCACACCAGCAGAAAACGGCTCGGTCAACTCCACGAATAAACTTGCCCACACGCTCGCTGTGGTAGCCTATGTTATTTTCATTCCCAATCAGACTACCAAGATTTTTTCGGCTCTCTATGTTCTCTATGATTTTCAAATGGCCTCTAGCAAAGACTAGCAAAGACGTGTAGGAACCTTGTAATTTTCTTCATTTCTTCGTTCCATATTTGAGCCAAATTTGCTTTACCGCTCAATAGTCATAAAAACCACGTACGGGGTCTGTTATTCGGTTCATCTTGTTTTTAATATGTCCATCTTTCGAAGCATTTCGGAGTGTTAATCTATGCTGATGATGAGAAGATTCAAATATTTGATTCGAATTTCGATTGTAATTCTCATATCAACTATGCTGTCTCAACAAGAAACCCCATGCCTGAATTCATTAATCATTGGTCCGAAGATTTCTGTAAACTTCAAATTATTTTAATATCGTATAACTCGTTTGTCAGATGAGTACTTGAGTTGAGTACATATCTCAGGACTGAAATCCTTTCTACGCTTTCTATATTGGCCGCATAAAATCCATTCTATAGGCATGCAAATCAGAGAGGTTAATCTCAGCACACTATTTTTCTGGTATCTGTAACTTTCTCTGTATCTCTATTTTTATCGAAAATGAATACCAATATCTTCTAGTTTATAACAACCGATTACATAAATAACGTCCGATATACATATAAGAGTATAAATAAGGTAAAAGTGTGAACTAATTTATTCTGGGTATACTAACCACTGAAACGAAATCCTTTTTGAAAGTGTTTTCGCTGTTGACGTGGACTTAATTGAACTACTTTTCCCCCGAAAAGAGGTAGTGTCAGCGCTGAATTTAGAGCAACCAAACATAAAATATGTTGTCATTCAAAATATATTATTTCTGCCGGAAAAGCGAAAACTATTTTACATGAAAACCAACTTTTAATGAAAGTGTCAGTCAGCTTATTCTGAAAATTTGCTTAATGAGACGATTATGGAATTGTTTCGATTAGGATCTGACCCGTCATCTTCCATATAACATTTGCATTGTTAAACAGAGAAATTACTAAGAATTTTACTTACTTTTACCTCGGGAATAGCCACTCTGTTAAATTGAAATGGACAGACATACACTTTTGAGTGAATATCCTTGTTGGATCGGGGCTTCGCCCCCGCCGTTCCCACTTAAAAAAGAACTCTCAAGATATACTTGAATTTCAGCCCGGGCTGGCAGTGACAGTGATATAGGTTGCGAGGGAATGGAAAGCATCAAAAATTTCTTATTTTTGTGTTAAGTCCCT
This sequence comes from Dasypogon diadema, assembly GCA_006980735.1. Lineage (NCBI taxonomy): Eukaryota > Metazoa > Arthropoda > Insecta > Diptera > Asilidae > Dasypogon > Dasypogon diadema. The sequence continues at coordinate 54,646 of QYTT01089552.1, read as the reverse complement.
CGTCAAAATCGGACACACTCGTTTTTTAAGCGTAAAAGGAAAGAAAGTGGTGATACTACCACCCTCTGACACTGGGTATTGTGTCGATCCGGAATAGAAGTTTTTGTAAATTCGTCTGGAATCCATCGAATGTGAATGACTCAAGATGAGTGAAGTGTTCCAGTCCGCTAAACAGACAGAATTTAATGTCAATTTAATACACGCAAAGCATTTCAATGGCGTAATAATTTATCCCCGCTGTATAATGTTGCTTTGCGATTTTTATGGAAACATATAAAAAGGCCGTTAACGAATTTTTTATTAAAGCTCATATAGCAACGTTTTTATGGTTCAGATTTTTGTGTGTGCAGCTCCAAAGCTAAAATCCCCATTACCATAAGCAGCGGCAGTGGGGGGGATGGGTTTCGGCCCCTCGGAATTATCATGCTTTTGTAAATATTCACTCTCTGTCCAGTGCCCCAAGGAAGAAAAAAGGAAAATATTAATTAAATGAAACAAGCACAACAATAGCCATGAGATGCAGGGCTTAGCTTCGGTTATTATTTACCCATCCCCCCTCCCAATGCCTGTAATCATACTGTCTTTCGCACACACCGCACAGCACCCTTCATAATATTGCCACCCCATACAACTTTTTCGGGATGGCAGCAGTAAAATGGAATGACGTCATTAACAGCTGTTTTTGACATGACCGCATTCATGTGTCCAAGTTGATGGCCAACCTATTCATGGAATTTGTGCATACCCCAGAATATTGTGCATGTGAACAATATTTTTGGGCATTATTTGCACTTCGGTCGTGTATCGTATGGCTTTATTGAATAAGTTCTGGCAGGTCCTCATAGCAATAATTTGCTAAACTATGGGCATAAAATGGAGTGCTTCTTGTTCCTGTCGGTCTACGGGCGTGATAATTTGTGAAAAGACCCCATCAAAAGTTCATTTTATTCACTCAGAATTGTATGACATGGAAAAGTTAAAATGTCTCTCGATTATGGCTGACACTTAATTTTTAATTGAAGTACTCTATTAACTGATGCAGTTTTATCCTTGGGCGTATGAATTTTAATTCTGCTCTTTCAGAGGTATCACGACTGAAATGTTTTTACTACGAAAAGAGAAAATTTTATCTTGAGTCATATATGCATCTTGGAACTACCTCTAAATATACAGTATCTTATTCCCCATTCGCAGATAAGTTCCAATGTCTATAACAAAAAAGGGGTCAATCTTATTGGTCTACATCTATACGTCTATTAGTCATTGTGTAGTCACTTTTTCCTGCTTTAGGTATGATGACCACTTCGACCTCTTGCCACAGTTTTGGAGTATATCTCAAAAGGAGGCATACCTTGAATACCTTGCAATATCAGAGTATCCACCTGACATAGCAGCCTCATTCGTTCCTCACATGCGATGTACGTTGGCATCACATGCCAGCAAGAGATCCAAGTTCCTGATAACGGCGTACTCCAATAGCAATAGCCGGTCTGCTACAATGGAAGTTGATTGATACGAACCTGGCCGATCCTCAGATTCCTCATTTTCAGTTATCTCCCCTTCGACCAGCGTGCTGATACTGAAACTGACTCCAGGATCTTGGAGTCCTCCTCTGAATCTATCCCTAACAGTACACTGCATGCTGCGTTTTGAAACATTTCCAAGCTCTAATATGCTTTTTTCGTTGCTTAATTAAATTAAGAATTTCTTTGATAGGCCGAAGTAAATTAAGATTTCGACTTAGACTTGGTTCTAATAGGAACGTGTTTATGATATCCAAAGTTTTCATCACGAAATTCAATTTACATTACTCAGCAGTAGCTGATTTAGTACCAACCATAATAAAAACATTTCAAATCGAAGTAGTAACCGAAAAAGCCCCAATTCGGCCACGGAAATTTTTCTTTCAAAATCTTCCAGCAGCTCTGTTAATTAATTCACTCATGGCATTTTAATTAGGACCGGTTTCAACAGCCTAGTGGTACATATATGGCCTCAATACCAACTAATTGTTATAATACGCAATTGGTTTTAAGTAAATATTCTGTTGACCGGAAATTTGAATCTGGACCTCTTCAATCTCAATCCCCGCGTGAGCACCATGGACACTCTTTAATTAAGATTTAAGTGCATAAACCTTTGAATGTGTATTTAATATAAAAAACAAAGATTTTATTTCTTTAATACTTTGACTTCATCTTAAAACCTAATTGTAACTGCGTGAACCTTTCCACCCTAATCCTTTAGGGAAAAGGCCAGCGATATGATGAAGTAATAAAAATAAACAGATTTACAAACCCAGGAATATTTAGTCTTTTAATTTTGAGGCAATAAACACATTTATAGACGCACACCAGTTAAATGTATTTAAGCCAGAAAGAAATGTGCACAAAAATATTCAGTCATTACCAGTACTTCTTCCTCCCATTCATATTAAGTTGGATCCGGTACACTGGGTTATTGTTTTCCTTCGTCCTCTACATTATCCTCTCCTATTTCCGTTTCCCCTTCGACCTTTTCGTCGTTATTCTGGACCTCAGTCCCTTCCAGGATAATTTTACATTTTATATTTTTCCATTAAGTACTTGCTTTATAACCGAGAGGGATACTGAAAGGATATCATTAGATGGCGTTGCTCCGTGTTGATACACCATGATATATACTGTTGGTGGCAGTTAAAGGGCTATATAGGATGCACACACTTGAGCAACTAGGCTACCAGATATCGTACGAATATATACAAACACATTCAAATATTCGTGCATTTCTTTTCTTGAAGAGTTTTTGCTCCGTAAATTCCATAGAAGTAGCGAAAACGGATTTGTGGCAATAAAAATAAATGGAGTCGAAGAAAATGCGAAATAAAACTATTAAGGCGCAATGTCATACATACGAATATAAATTGGATGCTTCCGTTTTGAGTACAGACACACATGCACACGCAAAATTTTGGCTTAGTGACTTTGTACAGAAAAAATAATCCAATACCGACGGAATCATGAAAATTATATAAAAATCATGTATTAAACCTCTTCAAGGAATTCAGACCATAAAGTGGAACAGAGGATATCATTTTTATTGGAAAATCGAATGCTAATTGCAACGAGAGTCATTTGAGACAATTAAAAATGAGCCCAAGGACCTAACTTTACTTCTGGAAATCCCTTTGAAAGGAGTTCTTTAATAATACAAATGACGTCAATTTACGGTGGAAAAAGTTTGCTGAATCTGCTAAATTAGACATTTTAATTAAAAATAGTCAACAAATAATTAGCCTTAATATTTTAAAAGCTTCTCCTTCCTCATTTTCTTTGGACAGGAACTAAAAAGCTTTTGTTCAAGGCTTGGCTGAAGTTAAATGGAGAAAAAGGACTGCATCTAGTTACGAATTGGTCTAGCACATTTACGAAAAAAATGCTTCTCATCACCTTTATTGCTTTGGGGTGTTCTCTTGCAATTAAATCTGCTTCAGGCTCTATTGTAAGACCACTCAGCTAAAATTAACACTAGCTTTTAAATGCTTTGGTCTCGTCCCTTAATTAATTTTTCCAGCAAATTAAAAGTATTTTGGCCTGAAAAAGGATTCAATTTGTATACACGAATATTGAAATAGAATTTTCAGTTTTTAGTGCTTATAGCATTATAAGTTATTATCAAATGTTGGGGAAGTCGCCCCCACTTAGACCAGAAAAATTGTTCATGGTAACACAATAACATGAAACATCCCATGAAGAGGGATAAAAAGTAAATAAACTGATGAGGCTTTTAAGGTGAACTACTTTCTCCATAGTAGTATGCAGCGCAAAGGACGGAATCACTCTTCTTCAAACAAAGACAACGAGCTCGGTTTTTAAAGAATTGATACTCAGGCCACATCAGTTCAATAATAGTCGGGAGAAAGTTAACCGAAACCAGGATAGCTGGTTGGTCACCATAATCTACCATTTTAACCTTCCCCGCTTACAGAAACACCAGAAAAGCAGCCACAACATAGGTGAAAGTAGACCTCCTTGCGGGGTCCCTCTGTAGACCCATTTTATTGCACTGCTTTTGCCCAATTCTGCCTTCACCATCCCCTTTGATATCTACAAAAGCACATAAATATATTTCTTATATATAGGAGTTTTTTTTGTGGTGGTCCCCACTACATCATGCAACGCATGGTGACTTTTTGTGCGATTATTAGATGACCCATTTCATATGACAACTAAATCCAGTATGTCGGGGTAATTGAAATAGGCTGTTTCGAACCACCAGGAAAATGGGTATCAAACAGTAACTCTAGGATTCTTTCAGTGAACCTTGCCCAGAAACCATCGTTCTTTTTAAGAAAGAAGGAAATGTCGAGATTCTATTATAGTAGTATAGTGGATGCGCAATATTTCCTCTATGAAATATCTTTCGCTTTTCTTATGGAACTTTTGTATTTCCTGAGGCTTGTCTTGTACTTGGCCCAATCTTTCGAGATCCTGCTTGACTTTACTTTAGTTAATAGTCTCCCTATATTTCGTTTTAGCTCACTTATGTCCTTATTCTCCGAAAGTACATAAGACTTCTTTGAGGGCTTTCGCATCGGACAGAATTTTATGAAGACCTCGTTAAAGATTGCGGTTAGTTCATTTACAAACTCGTCATAAGTAGTTTGCCAGCGGGCGTTTTCCACCCTTCTAAGACGAACTTAGTGAATTTACACCAATCCATTTTTACTGAGATTCTATACGGTTTGAGAAGTTCAGGTAATGTAACAATAGTTCGGAAACGACCTCTTGTTACAAACTCTCCAATTTGTCACTTCTAGATCGATCAAATCAGTATTTCAATGAAATTAAATAAAAGCTCACTCCACTCATTAATATTGGTACTTTCCTATATTGTATTATGGGCGCTCATGTCGCATCTTAGAGTTGATTTTCTTATTTTGGACTTCATCCAATAGCTTGCGAACTATTTCCCGTGGAGAGGATCGGTGTCATCATACGCCAACAGAGCTGGAACTCCTATTTGGCCACCACAACTATAATTGGATACCAAAAATAAATTTTATGTCTTTCTTCGCTAAAATAGAAATTGTTGGATTGCCTGCACCCTTTTGGTAGGAAATAGTGTATTGTTGGAGTTTGAATCCCTGACTGACATCATTTTCTGGATCAAGTCAATTTCGATGCTCTCCTCCATTAACAGGAAAGAGAGATTGTCGGTTACAGCTTTACTGTGATACATGTAGATCTGGACTCTTTTTGTGTTGTCCTGCTAACAACTATTGTCTTCCTCGTCAATCTGCTGTATCCATGACATGCTGTATGTCAATCAGCTGTATCCATGATTTCGACTTAAGTTTACCGCGCTTTGATACTCGCTCTCTTGGATCACCACTCCTCCCACAGCTGCCGACTCCTGTTGAACCAAATATAGACGTCGACTCACACCGAATTGAGACCACAGCGAAGCATAAAATTGGCCTCTTCCAACGGTGAAAGAGATTCATTAGTTAGTTGCATAATAACCTTCTCCCCGCTTGAGTTCTCCCATTTTTAGCATCTTCCATTCGCTACATGGAATCTTTTCAAAACTCTTGGACCTTATCCCCCATAATCGGACTTTTGTAGGCAGAGTTTATGATTTCAGCAGCGTTACCAGTGGAAGCCATTTTAGAGTGTTTATTTATGGAAAAAACTTGTAGTCGGACCAGCTCTTTTTATACGGTCGCCGAGGGGCTTTTATAGGTGTCAAGAACATGATAAGAACCGCTGATGAGGATGTTTCTTGCATGATTTCTCTGTCTAGGTGTGTTAGAATCAATGATTCTTCAGCTTCTTAACCCTTTTACTACCCGTGAGCCAATATATTGGCTTTTTTACAGGCTTAACTGTTATACGGGTACTAAGAGGGTTAAGAAGAAAGTTTGTTTGTTCGCACTGTTTGTTCTTCACGAGCCGAGGAGTTTTCTTCTTTATGGGTTTTTTGTGGTCGGTGTTGCCACACTCCTTAACTGGGGACCTGCAGAATGGCGTTTACTCCCCATGACTCAGGTTCCTGTCACCTGCTGCCTTCTATGCATACCTTCCCTTGTACGTTTTATAATTGGCTTTGTATTCTATTTTCTTTGACCTTGAGTTGTACCACAAATACGACCACTAGTAGAAATGTGTAGTAGCAGTATACTACCTTTGATGAAAAGAACATAGTATTCTGATCGTTGGGAATTGAATTCCCAAGTCTATCTTTTGATCGTTTTTTGTTACAATTCTAGCAGCCTTGGTTATCGTCAAAGTAAAATAGCATCCAATCTGTTTTCAACCAAGAAAATATTTTTCAACTAAAAATACTTCAAAAATATCGAGATTTTGTTTGGAAAGTGATTATAAACCAGATAATTTTCTGGTTCACGTGTGTTATTATTTTACAGCTTGTGTTCTGAAACAGACCAGATCAAAGGAATTGGGTAAAAATAGATTTACTGATCGATTCGGATAGAAAAAGGCACAGGCCAAGAATTTACTAGTTAAGACTACATAAAATATCTGAAATTTTATACATACGCGAGTTTGCTTCTATAAACTCTTCTGTAAGAGATTTAGTTACTAGATAAATGCTATCTTTAGTTGTAAAATATTTTTTAAATATTTTGTCCACTTCGGGGTTTATTTTGGATGCATATCACACAGAAATTCATGTTCTTATGACAAAAATACTTAATATTTGTTGTAATCATGTGAAATTCAATAACATTAACAACTTTCGTAGATGAGTCATACTTGTAGATATTTTTTGGTAAAATTCTCGCTTTGAAAAAATTTACATGAATTGCACCTTGAAATATCTTCTGACGTCTGGAAGCTTGCTTGCGACCTTAACACCAAGCAGCTTTTCCAAATATTTGCTAATACATGAAAGTAATATGCGTTACTTAGTCGAAGAAGGTACGTCAGAAATGGAAGATTTTAATTTGTTGAATGTTTCGTAACACGTGAACAGGTAATACGTAAATGCGAAACAATATCAACAACTTACCACTTGATAATACCTTGCACAGCCTATAAAAGCTGATTGCCTATCTTCAATTCAAGTTAGTATGTATCTCGTTCTCGATCGAGGAAATCAGGCATGTGCTTCCGAATTGGTTTTGCTGTTCTTCTATGGGGATTAGCTGCGTGCGCAGAAATCCCCCAATACAAAGGGTATGATAAAATTTGTATTTTACAATCTTTATGCAATTGTGTGCGTTTTACAGCTTTAAAGTCTATGAAGTGATTCCAATACATAACAAGCAATTGGAGTTCTTATACAAACTATCAGAATCAGACCGCACGCTTGATTTCTGGAAAATAGCACGAGCAGTAGATACACCAGTACATGTTATGGTCGAACCTAAAGAACAACTTGGCTTTGAACAAATCTTAAGAGAAAATGGATTAAATTTTTCTGTCATTATCACTGATATATCTAAAAGTATTAACTCTGCACTTACTCCAAGGCTCTACAGTGGCTCAGCTGCATCAGACTTTAACAGATACCTACGTTTCGACGAGATAAATGCCTATCTAGATACACTTGCGAGACAATATCCAAAAACAGTCCAAGTTGAAACTGTTGGAAAATCGCATGAGGGGCGTCCAATTAAAACCATCACAATTAGTAATGATGACGGTAGGTCTAACAAGAAAATTATCTTTATAGACGCTGGGATTCATGCAAGAGAATGGATTGCGCCTGCAGGTGCATTGTATATTATCCATCAGCTGACTGAAAAGTCTCAAGAAAACGCTCATTTATTAAGGAACTTCACCTGGAAGATTTTACCAGTAGTAAATCCTGACGGTTACGAATTTTCCTATACTAAAAAGCGTTTATGGAGGAAAACTCGAAAATTTAACACGATATGCAGTGGCACTGATGGCAATAGGAACTTCGATTATAAATGGGGTGGAATGGGAACATCGCACGATGAATGTGATCCTTCATATCGCGGTCCACATCCGTTTTCTGAGCCAGAAACTCGAATTGTACGCGACATTATGCACTCAATAAGTGGACGTGCTAAAATGTATGTCTCTCTGCATTCTTATGGAAGATATTTGCTGTATCCTTGGGGTTGGACATCGTAAGTTTATATATAATGATTGTGATATTATTCCCATATCCGTATTGTAAATTTTATAGAGGACTGCCTTCAAACTGGCAGGATTTAGACGAAGTTGCTAAAGCTGGTGCTGCTGCTGTTCTGCAAAAAACAGGTAAAACGTACAGAGTGGGAAGTTCAACAAATGTATTGTATCCTGCTGCTGGTGGAAGTGATGACTATGCTTTGGCTAAAGCAAATATTCCTATTTCAATGACTATGGAAATGGCAGCTGGTGGAAGTGGTTTCGATCCTCCAACGTCGCAAATTAAATCGCTGGCTTTTGAGGCATGGATTGCAATCAAGGCTATGGCTGAGAGAGTTGACAATAAAAATATTTAAACTTTTGTAAGATGCTTTAATCGTTGAATAATATAGAAAGTTTCCAACATAGCTGCTAACAGAACAGATTATAAAGTAACAAAATGTTATTGCATTAGTTAAGATTGAGAAACTTTTGATAATATTAGAAGATCTCTAGAAACCGCAACAACTTTCAACCCAAAGCTATTCTTTTTATAAGAACACATATCCAACCGCGTATGCCTCATCCTGTCCTATCTTTTGTCCTCTCACTGTGATTACAACTTCTCGATGAAACAACAGCTAGTAGGTTCATGACTACTTCTACGATTTGATAATTGTTGCAAATTACAAACATGACTGATTTGTCTACAAAATACCCTCCTCCCTCACCTTTAAATGCTAGCGGCGGCCGATAGGTTGGTCCCAAAGCACAATCCCGGCGCATTTTACGAGAAGATGGAATCTTTCTCTTATATCATTGACTTCTGAAATGAGACAAAGTGCTTAGAACCTCTCCTGAATCGATGACCTCTGAAGACAAGTATGATCATCTGGTCTTATCACTGGCACTGAGACCAAACTTTCTATGAAGAATCTAAAAATTGTCGCTTCAAAGGAGTTACATCTTAAAGATAGAGGGTTGTCATCGAGCTACAGTGTTAAAGTAGGTCTAATGCAAAGGTTCGCAATCGCGAACCCAAGAAGAACGGTCATTAGAAGCTGGAGAAGAAGAGGCTGAAGAACAAGAAGTTAAGAAGTGGAAAGCTGAAACGCAAAAGACTAGCAAAGTCTAAGTGTGGATTGGAGTGATTTTCAATTCTAACACAAGCTGCGTTATAGAAAATTCGCTTGGATGGTTTAACAGAGAAGAGAGTAACAAATTTGGGAAGTGGATGAAAGAATTTGAAGATTTTTCCGCTTTCTATGATTGGAGTGAGATACAGAAGTATCTGTACGTACAGGAGTTGCACAAAAAATCGCAAAGCTAGCAGCTGAAGCAGTTGTCTGGATTAAGAGTTGATAAGTCCTTAAGGGCATGTTGTAGGAAGATTTCGATGGGAACTTAACTAGCTTAAGCGCTAGAACACCTTTAGCCCAAAAAGCCAATGGGTAAAGCGGGCTCTGAGATTTAGGTTTTATCAAACATTGAAAAGTCAGGCAGATTGAAGAAAAGAAAATTCTGTGGAACAGTCGTCATCCAAGGAGCGTTGTTTCAATTATAGGTCTTGGTCACATCCCTGCCTGTCCTGAACGAGGAAGATCAACGACATGTTTCAATTCCGGCAAATTTGGCCATATGGCACCTACGTGATCCGACCCAAAGAAACCGCAGAAATATACTGCGCGGGTGAATTTAATTCATAGCCCTAACACAAGAATAATAATCAAGGTGGAAGTCGGAAAGTGTACAGCTTTTGCAGTGAGAAAACCTGTTCACAACAGTTTAACAAAAGTTCAGAAGCATTCGACTGATGGGTTTCGGAGGAAATATGCCAATATATGATTACCCAAGGCCTTACGATTAATGAAGACAATTACAAAGCAAAATATTATTTTCACCAAAACGAAGATCAGTTCCTAACTGTCACACTGATCGACGAAAAAGAACTTGAGAATATTAGCAGGATAGGGATCCTTCAGTACTAACCAGAAAAACTGGGAAAATCATGCATTCAGGTGAAAATCCTTTTTACCGACGGCATCCCCTATTACTCGAGTTCACGAAAGAAAGATACATGGTGATCGAGCAAATA
>QYTT01089552.1:0-28064 GCA_006980735.1 Dasypogon diadema | reverse complement strand
GCCTAAACGAAATTAAGTCATAGTTCTCCCTTTATGTTTCTTCAGCCTGATAAATTCCGTAATATACTACTAGCAATGTAAGCTATTAATTGGCCAATGTTAGGAAAAACCAAAATTTTCCAAGACATTTTAAAAAATGAGGAAATATGGGTCAAATATTGGAAGATACTCTAACACATCTTGGATATTTTCTAAATAACCCCAATGGCACATAACTTTTAAGAAGAAACTTGTAAAGATAAATCAATTAATAAATGTAATTCAAGGAAGCGTTGCAACTGTAACCTCTACGGAAATAATTAATTTTATAATGAACATAATGATGAAATTTGGTGCTGCCTTTAATAGTGACGTACCATACACCGTACGGTATGACCACCGTATTTATGACCAACCCATTTTCTCCCCAACTCTTTATTCTGATTTGTATTATTCATTTTTAAGCAGTTCTGAATCTTGAATACATTTCAGCATCACAATAAATTAAATTAAATGTTTAAACAGATAAAACGAGTTAAGTCACTATTTTGAAACTTTAATAATACACCCAACAGTGTCCTTAAAGATATTTTCCTAAAATCTTTCAAAAAGTCTTCATCCCTTTGATTTGCACCCAATTTACCAAATCCTTTCACAAAGTACAAAAGAACTTGTGAAAGTTGAATTCAACAATCCTCCTTAGTTACGGGTACACATGTAGATGTGGTCGTGTTGTCATATAGTGAACCTACCTAAAATTTATTCATAAACTTAACTTTGATATTTCAATTTCCTGTTCCGGTTGTTGCTTTTCAGCATCACAAGCGAATATCATAAATTTTTATAAAATATTTCCTGAATGGGTGTGGAGCAAATAAGTTAGAGTTATGAATGAGTATCACGGAACTTTGAAAATTTAATATTCCCACGGGCTTCTAATATTCTTGAATAATAAAATGTATTAAATATTATACTTACAGTCACGTAAAACTAGAATATCTAATTTATTTGGACAATATTAGAGTTTGGATTGGAGATGAGTTTTAATCTGGTTGAGCTTCTCTAAATGCTTTAAACTAATATCATTATCATTTAATTAAATATTCCTCTAAACAGCCCTAAGAACTGTGCTAATAGTGAATAGTGTAGCTCTTGAAACATGAAGATGTAATACCAATACAATACCTGCAGTTCATTTAGCAGTCGGATATTCATAACTTTATGCCTATTAATAGAACGAACCATGTGGATTAATCGGACGAACCCGAACGAGAATTGCATCCTAAGGCACAGGCTCGAAAAGAAGTTGGAAATTTTATTCTCAATGAAAACTTAAATAAAGCCACAGTATTTTTCAAACCAGTACTAAAATACTTGCCAAAAATAGCGAAATACTTTTGGTATCAACAACAACTTCATCAGTATTTTTTTTAAGATTTGCAATAAACACAATGAGCAGATTTCCAGTGATCCTAAGTTTCACCAAAAATTCTCATCATCTGTTGGAGCGGGTTCGATTCCTACTAAGGTCGCACTTATTTATCTATTATTATCCTATTTATGGGAATTATACTTGTGAAGCCACTGGGCACACAGCCAAAAATTCCATGCTAGAAATTGTGCATTACTTCCAACATTTGTCAGATTGAAATTTTCCAATCTCCTCTTAATTTAATTGTAATTGAATTAATTGTAAGCTTCAAATACTTTAATGTCAATTAAACTTAATTGCAGTTTGCAATTAATCTTTTAGCACAATTAAATTTAATCACAATTGATAATCATTTTTTAATCAATTAATTAGTTGATTGAAAATTTAGTTGATCAATACCCACTTCGTTTAAATCTCTAAATATTTATTTAGTAAAATATTTTTTATCACCTAATTTGGTTAAAATTTTCCTTAAAAGATGAAATAAGATCTAGACAAATTTTTAAGTTTCTGTTAAACTTTGCTGCAATGAAGTTATTTGATACCCACCCACAAGGTTCATGGTCTTTTTCTATAATTCCGTAGCTCTCTAATCTGCCTACTTCTGCCATAAAGCGTTCCACCAAAGCTAATGGTATTCGCCTTTTTGCTTTCACTATACACTTTGTATCTGCTTTTAGCTTTAAGTAATAATTCGAGATTTAAAGCACCCAACACTTTCAAATGGTTCAATATTACTTTCAGTAAGATCAGTTTTTCTATATTTCAGTAATGCACTTCGAGTATTGTACGAGTATTGTACTAAGTGCGCCACGAATATTGGAACACTACCGTCTCTTGTGAAGTGCTTTATTCTACAGTAGAATCCAAAATGACTACGAAGTAACAGTGATAATTTCATGACTGTGATCTTAACGTGTAGTCTGTCCAATTTCAGAGTATATAACTTCACAGCTCGGTTTACATCTGATATTCAAGATCCCATAAATGTTCCTATATCGCATAAGGGACTCAGGACAGACAGTTTAAGATCAACTGATAAGAAAATACGCAATCTCGTAACTATTAAGATCGTAGTTGCTAAACACATGTTTTTTAATCACATATTCAGCAATAATTAACCTCCTAAAACACTGTGAACAAATCTTACATGCCATTCTACCAGTCACAGTGCATTTATTTAACAACACAATGTCTTCCTCCCCTATTTCCATTGTGTGAAAATATGCTGTTGTTAATCTTGTTCCCAAAAAGTTCTGCCAATCTGTTCCCTTTGATTTTAAACCAATTAACATCATCAACTCCTCAATTACGTAAAACGCAATCCATACGTTACGAAGTGACAGTCGTCTTATCACCCTCATCACTTGTGGGAGACTGCCTTGTTGGAAGTCTTCACAACCTTCAGATTCGCTTTAGACAGAAAAGAGATTTCTTACCTAGTTCTCGTCGCCTTTGATAATCTTAGCCATAAATTGTTGCTAGATTCTTCATGTCCTCTTTAGCCGTCAAGCTCATTCATATCTTTCTTTCTGATAGGACGCAATAAGTATAGGTAAATGTTAAAATACCGTTAATCGGTAGTATTTTATGCGGAGTGCCTCAGGGTTAGATTTTATGGCCACTTCTTCTTGAAATTTGTATTAATGATTTCTCTTCTGTGGTGTGGCATCCATATATCCATTTCTACTCCGATGGTTGCCAGTTATATATATGTATACCTATATGTACTTGGATAGTATTTGTAAATGGTCAATTGACAACTTCTTAGCACTCACCCGATCAATAAATTACGTCGGTCATATCTAAAAGGAATGTCTCAACAAGTTGTCTGCAATGACTACACGTCTAGAATTTTATCTGCTTATATCTTATATATGTGTCTCAGTGGACAACCTTTGGACCACTGCTCTTCATCTGTCTTATCGGTAGATTACTGATCAACGAAATCACTAGTATTGAAAACGTCTCAGACTGTATTCAGCTTTACTTGTGGATCTAGCTGACAGATTTTGTGACTATTTTACCTCAGTTTCGTATTGGGTTGGCAGAAGGAAGTTGGTTCTGAATATTGGATATTCTTACCAACAGTGAACTGCCTTGAAATTTTTTTTCTGTTCCCCGAAGGTGAGTTTGGAATCAGTTATCACCCCCATGTACCTAGCTCCAGGTTTCGTCAGCACTTGCTCACCGCTCATATCAATGGGCAGAACAATGCTGATCCCCCTTCACTTTTTCTACTCTTTTTTATTATTCTTGCACTGTAAAAGACTCGTCCTTAATTGTCTGTTGAAACAAATAAATAAATAAAAATTCAATGTGTTTAAAAATAGGAAAAAACATTTTTTTGTTCATGGAAAATGACGTAATAAGATTTATTTTTTATTGATACATTGAAAATACGAAAGAAGATCAGTCTTATTCTTCTTCATAGTTATTTATCCGTCAAACTTACTACTTTCTCTATATTTTTTTAAATTTTAGTTCCACCCTGTCTGCTCCTTCTTGCATCTGATGCGAGTCCATAAAGATGTCATTAGTTTTCCATTTTTTTGCGTGGTAGATTCGCCTGGGAAGTTTAAAAGCGGACTCGGCCCAGATGCACGTTTTTAATGTAATCATTGGCTTAACCGAAACCGAGTCAATTAGGCTCATAACCGCATACCGGAAGTGACAACTCATCCGTTTCTTGACAAAATATATATATATTGGTCTATTGATCGTACCACGAATTCCGAACCACTTAGTTATTGCAACATTCCATCATAGGTATGAACTAACGACGCCCTAAACTGCTGTGTTAATTCTTCTAATTTATCTGCCAAGAGTATCTTATGCTTTATAAAATTTTCGATTAAAGCACTTAAGGGAGTTGTTACGTAAACATCGGGGACATTCATGATTTCCTAAAGTAGAAACTTTGTTAAACTTTTACATGCCTACTGAGAACCGGAATTAATTTCCAAGTTTTCATTCACCATTAATAGTACTTTTATTTTCCTACAGCCCCGTCCGTTCTGTTAACTGACAAAATCTCTTATCTCCTGCCAAATAAATCAAGGCCTATTTTGATGAATTCAGGCTCTAGTTGAAAATGTCTTTTCCTAATGCTGATGTCACCTTCATTACGAAGAAACAAAGTGTTAATTGTTTCGAACTTCTCAGTCCTTATCAGATTAAACTTTTGCCTTCGGAAAATACAATTATTGAACACAATTCACCAATATACCTTCCGAAATGGTTAAGGAGGTCGGCACAAGGATATTTCATCCCCACCCGTCAACAAAGTAAGTGACAACGTATACAATGATAATATCTCAAAAGACCCAAGGGTAAAGCAAGGTGAGGACAGGTGCAACAGGAACAGGATGGTCCTATTCCAGTAGTTACATATTAATACAAATACCGAGTTGAACCGACTTTGTCACAGGACTATATGCCCAGGGATGAATTCATTTTACCGTAAGGAGAATTTCGTGATAATAAATTAATTAATTTCTCATAACATTTCGGAAATTACACTGTTAAATTATCCCACAACCGTTTAAAGACCCGAACGACTTGGGGGTATTTGGAACTCCCATAATTGATGTCCGTTGCCTGGTCACCAAGTGGACAGAGATATATCTGTCGTCCATGAGGACAGGGATATATGAAAGCTGTAGGGCTGGCCGGGTGCTTCTTGTAGTTTCTATAGGTAGAGATAAATTAAAAAAGACTCCTCGGAATATTTCTGCGAATTCAGAAGTAATGTTCATCCTGCTCCACATTGGGACAAGGAGTACATTTGGATAAAATTATGTGTCAGGGGAGCGAAGAACAAGTGGGGCGAACAAGAGTTTTTTTTTCTTTACTGTGCTTTTGACATGCTCATGTTCCCTCATATTCGTGTAATACAAAATCAGTGAACTGAATTTTATTCGATACGACATTGAGTTTCCTCTTACCCCCTGTACCGATTCCTGGATGCGTTAAAAATAAACATAAAACTTCTACCGACATTGGGTGAAGGCAGCAAACATTGTTTAGAAATGTGCGAAGAGCACACATAGACGCCACCAGAGGATCCTGGGACTAAAGAATTTAAGGACAAGAAAGGTGCGCACAATATCAGATACGGCTCCCTGTAAGCTCGAAATACATTTTGTAAATCAATTTTAGGGGATTTACCAAAAGCGTTACAAGCTTTTTTCATAAATGCTCATTCCTAGGGATACCGAAGTGGGAAAAATCATTCCGAGATTTAAAAAAAACAAAGAATCTTTCCTCTCTTTTTTTTCCTGGTAAGTTCCTTTTATCTTTATCCTGCATGGTTTACCCTGCTACTACTACTACCACGTAGAGAGGATATTCCGAAGGGAATAAGGATTTCGGATGTTCCTGAAATTTATATGATAAGGCGTTTGTTTCAAGCAAAACTAAACTGAAGTCTTTTGAAGTAAATACCTACTCGGGATGAGACGGGTGTGGTCCTTTCTGATTTTCTTTTAGAGAAAATAAAGTTTCTCGCATTTTCAAAGATAAATATCGTTTTGGATTTTCCTAAGTTAATTCTTACGCAATTACGGTTAAACATGAGTAAATCCCGGGGGATCGTAATGTCGGGCAGATAAAATCTTTGTGATTTATAGGCATCAAAGTGGAGCGGTTGATGGTATGCCTCCCGAAAATTTTGATTTGAATTCGAATTGATTCAATTGAATTTCTATTACCATTCCGGCAACATAATAGCGTTCGTTAATGACGAAAGAGGCCTCGAACCTCGAAATGCGACCAAATCACTGGGGCGATATCACTGCCCGACAGAAATAAATTCATTTTTGCTACCAATTATAATTTGCAAATTGTCCAGCAAATTTTACTTATTAATTTTTAATAACAAAATATCCGTAAAATTGGTAATTTCACCCGAAACACTGTTCGGCCTATTGCGTAACATTAATTGAAATAAAATTTCGTACACGTACTCTTGGACATTGGTGCAGTTCACGTCCGCCGCCCCCCCGCCTTACTATTGGTATCAATACGATGGGGACACTTTGCATAAGTATATTACACGTGCTGCACACACCCCCACTGTATAGTATACCTTGCTTGACAGAATGTAATATTTATTTGGTCCAAAGAGTGGAATTTAATTTTCATTTCGGATATTTCCATGAAACAATCATTTTAATGCGAGTTTTTCCGTCACGTTTGTTTTTCGGTCACAAATTTGAGTTGATTTAATGTTTATTCATGCGCTCAAAGCACCCTATCAACTTTTCAATGGCGTCACATCCCTTTCACCACACAGACAGATTTTTTTTCGTGCCCTAATGAAATTCTGGTAAAGCTGAAATCCACACGAAATATTTGGTGAGGTTGCCCTGATGAAACCCCTTTCTGCTTGTTTCGCTGGTCTACTTATTGTGGAGGATACGTACGCCGCCCGCGTACAGTAAAGGCTATTCATAAAATACGGTGTTAGCCGTAAACTGGACGATTTAGGAAGGATTTAATTTCCATCCAGACAGATTTGTACGGCAGCTACTCTTTAGGTTAGGGTTTGCGTTATTTTTATTTTCAAATGTACGAAGTGAGATAGTCAAAAGCTTTTTTTGCCAGGCAAGTCTTTATTAAAATCATCGTCTACCAGACTAAATCTTTTCCTTTGAAGGGGTAAATTATTTTTTATTTAGCATGGTTTATTTGAACAGTTATCAAAGAATAATTTGTATGCTAAATTTTTGCTCTATGGGCAAAATTACACAAATATGAGATTTTGTCAGCAATATCAAACTTTCTGTGCCACCTGTATTTATCATACATACAGAGGAGCTTGACTCAAGAGTATGAGGCATTGCGATGAAACTGAGATGAGGAGGTGTTACATTTGTAGTGAAGTAAGAATGAACTTCCATTCGTTAGTGATTCGTTGTCGTATCGTTGCCAATTGAATCTCGCACTGGTACGCAAAATAAAGGCTGTTATACTTACCAAAACTGGTGGTTTCATTAAAAATTTAGGGATAAAAAGAGATCAGTCAAAATCAAGAAGGATCGAACTGGTATAAGTCTTGAGGCATACAAGTATTTAGTTCCTGAGGGTCAGAAGTTCTAACTTTGAAATTTTTGTTTGTCTGTGTGGACATTGAAAGCGCAGATACTGCTTACACATACTATCATCATTTAGACGAGCTTTGTCAGCCCACTATGAGTTTAGACAGCTTCAACTGACTGGTTCTTCCATAATTGCATCATCTCCAACCCCTGAACCCTAAAACCCAAGTCACTTTTCACGTCATCAAACCATTATAAATGTAGCTTATCACGATGTACTTTTTTGTATACTTTTGAATGTTGGTATTCTCTATGCAAAAAGCTTAGCCCAGCTATCTTATATTAATGTTATACAAGTTCTTGTAATATTACAATACCCATTCTACTTTATGGCTTAGGGTTTTGGTTGGACCTATCCTGATGAATATCTTCAATATATATGTACATTACTAAATCCCAACTCCTTCTAACTTGGAAATTTGCGAACATCATTCCAGCTTCGTTACCTGAGGACTGCAGGCCCATTTGTTTACTTTGTTTTCTTTCCAAGGTTTCCGAAAAGTTGTTGTATTGTCAAAGTCAGCATTATTATATGACAATCTGGATTCTGTCCCAGGCACAGTTGTAAGTTACTCCAACTACCCTTATGCTCACAGACTTTCTGAGTCTACATTTTCAAATTGTGGCATTCTACATCAGCGATTATTCGAACTTTCTCCCCATTGTCAGTGGCGTTCCACAGGGATCTATCTTGAATCCATTGCTTTTCAGCCTGTACTGCAATTACTCACCTCAAGGTGATACATACATGATGTTTACGTCGATGATATACAAGATTTAGTTAAGTCGTCTAATAGGCCTTATTGCGGATTGTGCTGATTAATAGTGATCTGAACTCGATCTACAATTGGTCTTTAGAATATAGCTTAAAAATAAACCCAAGTATGCGTTACAAATAGGAGTTGATGTAATTTAAACACTGCATATGGTATAATAATCTTAGGAAGGATGGTTTGCTTCATCAAAGTCTAACAAAGTTGAGCAGTTCTAAGCAATTGTTGGTCAGTAGACACATACACAACTGATGAAAAAGTGGCGTATTCCTAGACCAGCGGTGGTTTCGAACTGCTTTCCTAAACCCATTCTTTTCTTTAAGTTGTTGGTATTAGGATATTTATTGTGGTTTAAGCAGAGAAAGCTTTGACAGCCGTCGTTTGCTGAAGTCAAACGAACATTGTTCAAGTAAAATTTAGATTTATTAATTTTTTGAAAACATGTACAGTGGTTGACTTTATATTGTACAAAATAGAGCGCAGTAGTACGAATGCTCTTCCATTTCCTTTTTTTTAATGCTTTAAAAAACGTGTTTTACCTTATGTAAAGGCTACTACTGCACCACACTTCTTTCTGTGGTCTTTAAATCCTTCTTTAGCAATCGTCATAGCAATAATTTTTAATTAAACATAATGAAGTGTCTGAAAATCAGTATTGATGTATTTGATTTTTGGTTATGTCGACCAAAACCACCAGCCTCTAAAATGAAATTTAACACTGTTAATTGCGCAATATAACTTTTCTGGAAGTGCTGTTCATGCATACTGTTCTGCACCAGTGGGTGAGCCTCATTATTATTTCCTTTTTTATTGTTTCCGAAAGAAGTTAATTGATTTCCCATCGCTTTAAACTTTGTCCGCGAATTTTTGTGGTTTAATTTTTTTTCCCGCTGCACAACACAAACTCATCCGGAGTTTCTCAATTTTGGGTTTTGTTCAAAATGAACGTCGCGCAGAAGAGAATTGGTGCTTCGATGATGACGATGATGAAACGCTGGAGCGCTGAAGGGACGATGGAAAATCATGTAAATTTTAAATAAACTCATTAAAATTTCCTTTCATTTCACGCTCTTCGCTGAATGTAAATACTGTGCGGGAAGGTTAAAGCCCGAGTTTTCCTTGCGAACTGAAAAGACAAAAAATCGAATATCAGGGGAAAAAAAGCCTGAAAACAATTTTCGAAGCTCTCCCAACGATATCCAGTACTTCATGCCCGAAAGCGACAAAAACAAATTTCTATGGGGAAAAAGCCCTCCATTTAGAGTACTGTCAGTCCCAATATAAATACCCTCGGTGGACAAAGGCCGCAATCGCAAAAAAAAACACAAGAGTTGGCTGGGAGGCTGAAGAGTGTTTTAAAATCCAATTAAAAAATCCCGAAGTGAACTGAACAGAAATCGAATCCTGTTATGGTGATGGCGAGTGAAAATACAAAGTTGGTAGGGACAGCCCCAGTGGATTAATCCAAGGGTTGATGTCAACAAGAAAATTGAGGGGTTAGGCTTGAACTTTTCGGTTTCTAAATGCATTGATTCGTTTGGCGTTCCTACAATTAAATGGCATTTATGCCGTGCGTGAAAATGAATCCAAGGCCTTTGTGAAGCGTTTTTTAGGGTGGTCGGCAGCAATCAGAATAAGGACACCTCCCCTTCTAATATATCAGGTGCTTTTTGTCATTTTCCGCACTGAAAAGGACTTTTATTATTTTGTACAGCCACAGAAAGCATCGTTCGGGCACAATTCCCATTACTTTTTTGTCCTTCCACTCGATTATGTTAAAAATCGAATATTCCCTTTTCTCCCAAAATTTTCAATAAAACCTTATTTGACCTTTTATCGGTTTTTATTTAAGACATAATAAGACTTCGGAGGTAGCGGAGGCGCAAATCACATTTGTCTGAATTTCTGTATACTGACGACCGTACATGTATTGTCCTGAATTGATGCTCCGGAGGAGACCTCCGGACACTTCAAGTACTCTACCAGTAAGTACATCAGTAAAGATAAAAATCTTTAAAGGAGCAAGTCGACACTTTTTCTTCGAATTTTATAGCCGAGGATATCTTCTTATTGATGTTCTTGATGTCAAGAGTTGGGCATTTATTTCTAGCCACGTTTTTATCACATATGAAGTCATCAGTACTTTACTGCACGAAACATATCCTTAGGACATACATGTATCCAACCATACCCACAGAGCAACGCCCAGAATATCTGGATCACATAATATTTCCCTTGGGGATGGTTTCTTTAAAGTTTTTGTCACGGGGCTGTACAAAATTTTATTTACGTCGACAGTTATAAACAGGATCCAAAAGCGTTTCGAGCACAACAAATACCAACCCAAACTTTCTGAATGAAATAATTTTCTAATATCCTTAAAAACTTCGTAAATGCCTCAGCACAAAAAGGAAATTCTAAATGGCTACAAAAACCGCATACCCACTAACTTCCATTATTGAGACAAGCAGAAACTCTCGAAAAGTTTTGCCATTGCAGACGGTGACACTTTTGCTATATTCGTCGCAGTCATTACGCCAGAAATTGGAGTAATCGAATGAAAATCCGAAGGAGGAGTTCTCAAAATACAGCACACTTCCCATGATTACGGCGGGTGGATGGTTCAATACTTTCTCAATTTCAAGTTACTGGCTGGCTATAAGTTTCCTTCGTATAATTGAAGCTCAAAGCAATGTGCCTGCAATAGAAGGCCAGTAGACACGGGAACGCTATAAGATATACAGGTAATTATTTAAAGGAAGTTGCAAGGGTGGAGTAAATTGCACAGGAAACAATTTATCCGCGCTTAATTTACGTCCTTTCTTGACGAGGAAATTACTTCTCAGTTTGAGGATATACAAAGGACCATGTCTTTTACTAAAAGTTTCCAGTTACAAAAGCAATTATCACATATTTTGTCATTCTCACTTGCCCTAAAACTGAAAATTGAATATTTCACAGAGTGTATAGGGTTTATACTTCTGAACTAATGAAATTCTCATGGTATTATCATACTTAGGTATCAGCTGAGTACAACTGTGAAGTAGTCTTAAAAGTTTATAGTTTGGTATATAGATTTTAGTCACTTATGTGTCACTGCTGAAAGGTTCAGAAGAATTTCGAATATTCTGTGCTCCAAAAAGAATAATAGTTTCCTAAAATATGGGATCTACTGATCAAATTAGACTCTATGCTCTATCCTTTGAGAGTTCTAACCATTCCAAGTATTTCATTCTTCAGAAGGTAACGATCGTGGACTCACCATTTTCAACCCACGTCTTTTGGTTCTTGTCACACACACAAATCATCAGAATCGAGGTTTGTCGCAATTCCTGGTACCATTAAGTTTTCTCCTTTATTTTATTGTACCCACCGGCTATATATATATATTTTTTTTGAAAATTATCAATGATTAATTCCTTTTAATTATGGTATCTTTTTATTATGGTATATAAAAAATGTCCACATATTCGAAAAAAGAAGAAATCCAAAATTGGAGTTAGGTACTCTCAATAATCCTCAATGATCGATCTGATGAAACCTAAGATGTACTCCCAGTTAATCAGAGAAGTGGTGTTCCAGGTATTCGTATATTTTTACCAAGAGTAACAGGCAGTGACACAAGAAGTATATCACCTTTTCCCCTTTCTTCGCATCCCGCATCGGCAAGGCGGCTGAATTTTCTATTAATGTACGTTTAAGAAGGTGTGCCCGTCAAAATGGAAATCAACATTCCTAGAGTTAGCTTGTTTAGTTGTAAAAGTTTTGACATTGAACTGACAGAACTCTTAGATCGTTTTCGCAATATAAATCATATAAGTATCTAGAAGTCACCTTCTTGGGAGAGGGATGGCAAATAGAAGCCGTCCCAATGCGTGCCAACTCGTCCACTTTCTCATTACTGCAGATATGTCCTGATACCCATAGCATAAATATGTCGTTATTTCAAGACAGATCCCTAAATATATGTTTGCAGTCCCTAACTAGTTCAGAAGTAACGAAGGATTTCACAGTTTGAAAGCCACCGGGAGAGCCGTCCGTGTAGATGGCAATTTTCAGTCGCTGACAAAAAACTGCCCGCTTTCAAGATGGCCTTAATCTCTGTATGAAAGACCATTGTATACTTTTTAAGATACAGCGTCATTCACACTCTCATGTCTCAACTCCATTCTCAAAGGATTAGCTGCATCAAAGTACAGATTTCCGAAAATTTCGTGAAATTTTAAGGCAATCATAACCTGGAGTATATTATCATTTTCTGTACCAAAAGCAGAAGATGCTTTTGCACAACAACTCAATAATAGACTCGTGGGGCACATGCAAGCCTGCATGCACCCAATAACCATTAACATGCAGCCTTACAGCCACCGCTGTTGCCAAGTTTTTAATGTGAATTTGTATGGCAAATCTGGTGGCAGCACTGCATCCGGGATTTTTCTTTTCATAGTGAAATAGTGAAGACACAAAGTTCCATATTCCGAGAATTAGTGAGAATCATTCATCCAATTGGCGCCTTACATCGGATTCCTCAGAATCGTTTTCCAAATGTCTGGTTAGAAGAATGACCAGGTTATCTGTACAGCAGACAGCCATGTAACCACTTTCTGTAAGCAAACATAAAAGGCTCTCCATCATAAGGTCCACCGCGTTAGTAGGTAGAGTGCCGCTCTAGGGGGTTCCCCTGAGAACTTTCCCCTTTCTGTTGTTAGGCCAGTGCGAAAACCTTCCCCTGATCCATGGACTTAATCAAAATTTCTACAATATATATAGGACTTCGTTGAAGGCACCTAAAATGTCTAACGTCAACCTTTTTCGTTGGAACATACCATTTCATGAACTGTGGTGTTCATATATTTCCCTTTCGTGTACGAATGCTGGAGTAATACTGAGACTCTGGGTTTTGAGAACCTTGCTTCACCTTCCCAGGTATCTTTTAATGTCTTTAATAGAAATTGGCTTAGCTGCGGTTTCGAATTATACTTTAACCGAGGCTTTCCCTGAACAAATGTGTTAGTTTATGGTCAAGTGAATCATTAGATTGCTATAGAAAGGCGGTGTAAATACTATCATTACCCGACGATTTTGAATTTGAAGAAATTCACGACTCATTTTACCTTGTTGATTGTTATGAAAATCACGAAGTCTCTTTTTTTTAAGTGGGTGTGGGACCTGGTAGATCCCTTGAACTTAGGCCACTACTAGGCCCATTATTCCTCCACCCGAGGAGTTAAGAAGGTTAAGAGTTAAGTATGGTGCTTACGAATGGGAACTACAAAGCGTTCATTTTGCAGCGAAATACCTCCAGTGAATTCTATAAATCCGATGATTCTGATTCGCCACCAGTAACCGACAGATGACGATCCTTGTGGCAGATACTTTAGTAAGATGCCTTCACCATTACCCATCTATTATCTATCGATAATTGCCGAAAAATGTCGAACTGGGAACCCATAAAGGAGAAACGAATTTATAATTCATTACTGGATTGACAATATAAAAAACTAGCCTAAGTTTTCGCTTTAAAACTCTAGTGAAGCTCATTTGTTTATATTCACTTGTACTTGAATTTCATCCCACTAATTTTTTCAGTTAAACGCTTTTTCGAACAGAACCATTAAAGCCATCAAGAAACCTGCATTATTACGACCAGGCGTAGGTTGAAACAAATCGATCTCAACTCTTTCCTGAGATAATCACCAGTGCTAACAAATTTTTGGAAAAGGGATTGAAGACACCATGACAAAATATTCTGAAACCATTTAATTACACGCAAAACATTCTCCTCGTTAGTGTGATTTCACCGGCACCTGTTACCTTTCACACACTCGAGACAGCCATTACCACCCCTGTAACTTTTACCGTAATTGTTGGTACCAATTAGCTGAAAACAAACTAACACTTATGTATTTCGTTTTTAAATAGATACTTCAAAACAAAACAAAACATCTGTTCTCCAACCATTTGCGGAGTAAATGAATTGATTTGAACTCTTTCTTTTCAGGTTGTGCTTTCGTTAAATTTAGCTCCCATCAAGAGGCTCAAGCGGCTATAACAAATTTACACGGGAGTCAAACTATGCCGGTAAGTAGATATTGAAATCTCTTCCATTTAAATGAGTATTGATGATTTTGTTAAGTATGACAGTGTTATTGGGGGAATGTACGTAATTTATGTATAAAATATCACCCTAGAGCTATTTATATACCCTTTTAGAAGGCACTGAATTAGACAAAATAATTACTACAATTAAGATAATCACACAAGCCGAGGACTGTAGTTTTAAATTTAATATATATCCTTCCCGCAGTTCATCAGAAAGACACATTTACGCCTTGTTCTTTACGATAGTTTAAATAGAAACTTAAACGTTCGTAAATTTTGTTTTCCTCTTTTGTGGCTAGTCGCGTCCAATAGGTTATGCTTTTTGATAAAACCTAAGGTAATCAGAACAACTAGGAGATCGCTGTGCAATTGCACAAATTGAAGGTATATATATATTGAAGGACATAACGTTTTTATATGTTCCCTCAATTTGTACCTTAAATTTCAAAGTGCGTTTTTTTCAGAGGTGTCCCTTGTGGGCCTAATCTTCCCATGCAAGCAAGCAGTAAAAAGACACCTGCAAAATATTTTACCATGCAGAATAATGAAAAAAGTTCCAATAAATCCATACTTATCGGTGGCAAACACCGAACTTAACACCAAAGTTACGCAGGAACGCAACCCCAAAGTAATGAACACAACCCCGAACTGATGCGGATCAGTGTTGCCATTATAAAATTTCAAGAAAAGCTCGATGAAACTCCATATAAAAAAAGTGGCTGAAATACGGAACCGGGAGCTTTCTTTGTATAATTAATTAGAACAATTATTACCACCCTAAAAGAAAAACACTATAAGCTGTCCAAAAATTGCTAATCCCATTTTTTCCACTTGTAAGCATCATTGCGGAACAACCCGTATTATTGTATTATTAACAACAAATTTGGTTTCGATAAAGTTTTGCAAAAGGAAGAAAAGGTTATTTTATCACCGATTCCTCAATAATACTGCCTTATGGGGAACTCATTTTCATGATATATAGCATGGATTAAGAATCACTTAATTATTGCAACGCCCAGTGAGCTGTAATGTTTAGTTTTTTTTCAGCAAAAAAACCTTGGTCAATGCTAGACTACAATTGTGATAGGTGATTGTTTGTCAACATAAAAGAGTGAATATCCGCGTTTAGTAATAGTAAAAAATAATCATGAAAATTATTGGATAAAAAATCAAAGATCTATAAATACTGGCATAAAATTTTGATGTGGACATGTATAGGAAATGAAATCAAAATAATTGTATCTGCTTAAACCACTTGACTAAGGTGTTTCCGTCGCGAAATATAGTTGAAGTACTTGATCTTGCTAGGTAGGCCGCCGATGGCATCCTCAACTCTTGAATGAGCCTCAGGTGATCGCATACACCACTGTCGGGTATAATTCAGTAAGGCACTTCATTCAATAAAACACCGAATAATATCAACTTTTGTAATTTACTTTTGTAACCAATTCCTTACGGCTCAAATTAAGACTAACAGCTAACTACTTTATTAATTTACTCACCTTCGATCATTGCTCGATTTCAACTCGACCCAATTTCTTGTAAACAATTCTTCCGGGCGTAAACTGGTAAGAATTGCTTATGGGTCAAGTTACTTGCAACAGAACTGACCTACTCACCTCAAGAAATCGCGAGCGCATCATATTTCACAATTGAGTAGTAAGAAGCGAATTCACATTTGGAAATGTGAAGGCACTTCCTACTCAGCGCTTACACAATATTTGGAAAACAGATCAGCGTGCTAATCGAGAAATCATCGAAAGGATCATTCTACATGACACCACACATCAATCCAGACGCGCTTTGTTGCAGCGTCTTGTCGAAATGAGTATCACCGTACTTTGACCAGTTGCTATCGCTATTGGTTTTCATGGGTCTTGATGGCGCTCTGGCAGCACTAATCCATGGCCTTGGCGCGTCTAGGGTCGCAAAGACTGCGAGATGGCTCAATACTTTTTTCATTGGCCGATGAGGAGTTCTTAGGTCCTCTATTAGTCAGTCTTATCCTCCGTGACAATTGGATCCATCTTTGATAATCTCTCGCTTTAATATAGCGAGACATGCAGAGCATGAAGCTCGACAATCGCCTTCACTTAGGTGCTACAGTTCATATTGTCCTTTGCAATTTAGGTAATTCGTTATTATAACCGAGATGGGTGACTCAAGCGAGGGATGAGAAGAGCATCGGCGTAAGGGCGCAACTAGTACACGAGTTACAACAAAATAACGCATACACTTTCTCCTATCGCTCGCTTTTTCGAACCAACCTTCATAGTACGGTATAAGATGTATCCGCGTCAAAAACCGCAGCTAGAAAGAATAGTTCCGACGTTCAAGTAGTTTATTCCAACTTTTATTTTAAAGGTAAAACCCAGCTAAAAACCCTTTATACCCATCTACTTAACGAAAAATGCGAATCCGGGAAAAGTTTTAAGTTCTAACTCTGTCGCAAGACGGCTGATAAATATTCTGCGAAATCGTGTTGCAATGGATTCATTGCGCCACTGTAGTAAGAAAGAAAATATCAAAATCAGGTCTAGAGATTTGAAGAACGTAAACTGGCATATGAGTCGCTTCACTCCCTTTGAAGACATCATTCTTTCCTTCGCATTCTGGTCCAACCTCGTGACCATGCGTGTACGCAAGATCCTTCCGAGACATAGCTTCCTGGAGAGTGTACCTCCATTCGAATTCTTTTCGTCTCCTCCAGTGTTTCCGTAATTTTTTCTGTCTTATCTCGCACAAACCCAACTTTGGAAACCGGGTCTTTCTCTGAAAGTGTATGCATCGATAGGTTTCTCAATGTATACTGCTAAATGGATCTATGTAGCTACATCCAGTATCTTCTAGCTCGTTTTGCAGCGGTATAAACCATACTCATTTTCTTCTATTGTAATTACGCGTATTATTTTTAATCATTTCAATGAATTTTTTTACTTGCCGTGGAAGCCATTCTGAAATATGTTCTAAGTACATTTCAAATTAGGATCGAAATGACTCCCCCAAGCTGAAGTATTCATGCGTTTTAAGGTCATCCAAAAACATCGACCGTCTCTTTTAGCGCTTATATGTACAATCTCGACTTCTGCAGACATAATAAAAAATCTCGCTATAATCCTAAAATTTCTCTTTTGCTCTCTATAACAAAATATTGCAAATATTTTTTTATTCCTGCAAAAAGCCTTTTAAGGGCAGATATCACAGGCGTCAAGTGTTAAATTTTATGGCCACAAAGTCTGCGCTTTTATGAACCCAAAAGCAAAAACCTAAGTGCCTGCTTTATTCGTGCATTGATGAGGTGTCTTTCAATTCAACACCTCCTAGTGGCACTCCAGTGGGGTACTTCTGAGGCAAGTATGATATAAAAGGGACTGTGCAGTAAAATGGAAAAATAAAGGTAATCCACCTACATTTTTTATGTTTAGCGAGCGAGCGGGCAACTTTAATGCGAGGAAGAGCGTTTTCGGTGGAAGCACACCTTGAAGCATTTTAAATAGGGGAATCCCATCAAATCGGCAAAGGTGAATATTCGCTAGCGTTGATCCCTTCATCCAAAGCCAGGAAGTCAATGCAAAATTTATGGTTAAAAAGTTTTTCCCTCGGTTCATAAAGAGCTCATGAGAGCGCTGATGAGGAGCGTCAGTCTTGAATTACAAATTATATAATGCAAGGATACGAGTCAAAAGCGTTACGAAATGTAATGGGAAAGCTTGTTACATAAAAATATACTCGAGTTCCACTCTGGCGCTTCACATCCTCTGTTCAACACGATTTCAAAAGCAGCAAATTTTAGGCTCTGATTCGTTACGTAACGCTGCAAAGTGTGGTGAACTTTTGTGCTGATCCTTTCAGGGACCAGAGGTGCTCTATTTGCATTAGTTTTGTTTATTTCTTTCAAATAATTTCGAAGACTTGCTTAAAAGCTCTTTGGAAGTCCTTAATTGAAAAGTTTCTCCGGAGTAGTAAGATTTCCTTTCGTTGATTTGACGTTTTAAATGAAACCATAACAATTTTCTTCGCCGCCACCCAAGGAGCGTTCATTTTCTTTAGTGGAAAATGTAGAAATTTGCATGCCTCGTCACGGTCCCTGCATTTGATTAAACTGGCCAGAAGCACCAGAACACCGTCTATAAATAATCCCCGGAGAGAGTGAAGCAGCGCCCAGAATCATATTTTTCGCTTAAATGCAAATTCGTTTTTTGTCCATCCTTTTCAGTGAGTTTTTCATTGGGACCCGACTGTCTAACCACCCTACTGAGTGGCATCCCCGTTCCGGTTCTCACAGTGCTGAATCCCAGTTTTAGCAGTATTCTTCACCCTCAGAACCTGTCGATCAGTAGATGTATTTACACTGACGAAAAATAAAAGCATTTAAAATTAAGTTAAGCTTATGGAGTGAGTTAATTCCCGTTTTGCACATTAAAACAAAAGTTCGGGATTCATTATGGAAAGCAAATGGATGACGGTTGTACTGGCGATGGCACTTAAAAGGAAAAACAAAAATTTTGAGGGATTTCGCATTAATTTTTGTTTATTCGGTACCTATCAGCTTGTGCCGAATTTATACCGGAGTTGGGAGCTCCGTATATGTCCAAATAATTTGGAACAAAGCACAAATTTACATTTGGACAAATTGGAGAATTTTAGTGCCCATCAGGAACGATTTATACACGTGTACACTCAAATATTACGATTTCTAAGTTCGACACCAAAATCACCTTTTGCTTTTGTTGACGAACTTTTCGCTCGTGTGATTTTCATAAGAATTGTTCACATTTTTTCTGTCTACAATGTAAGGTTTCTTTGATGTACTTTTTCTATTTGCTTCACTCTCTCAGAAGAAGAACTCGAAGAAGTACAAAGACTTCTTTTCCTTTTTTGTTTTTAGTAAATACTAAGAAAGGCTTTCCTATTCGATAGCTTTGCCTGCAAAATGGTACAACTGATTACAATTTGGAAGTATCACATGCCACGTAAAGCTTCGTTCCTTTTAACGAATTGGTGCTCTTTTTCAAAATTACGTATAAATTAAAAGTTAGTCTTGAATTGGATGCAATTATTATCATGTTGAAAATGGCGCCATCTAAAGCGAAAATTCAATCCGCTTTATTTTAGGGGGGACTTTCAGAAGATTCAGTTATTGAGAGTGGTATTCAGGCTGAACTTCTTCGGAATATATGAATGAATAAATGAGTGAATGATAAATTAGCAGCACTTGCTCTTTTAGACTTGTCTAAAGCCTTCGACAAAGTAAATCGTCGGATCCTACTCAAGAAACTTCACTCAAACTTCAATTTTTCAAGAATCGCTTGCGGCTTAATCTGATCTTATCTTGATGGACGTAGACAAAATGTAATACGTGGCAATGTATCATCTTTCTTAAAGTCAACAACGGAGTGCCGCAAGGTTCTACCCTTGGACTGCTTTTATTCTCTGTGTTTGATAATGATGGTACTATGTCACACTAAGGTTCACTTATATACCGATGATATTCAGTTCTATATATTATAGTCTAATAGACGATGCAATATGTCGAATAAACGAGGATCTTGTTCGCGTGTCTAAATAGGCTTCCGTTAATGCACTTTACCCTTCGTAAACTTTCTGCGTCTGTTTCCTTCACGCCTACTAATACACGAGTCATGTTGGTAAAGCCTTTAATACTTCCTTTGACTGTAAAGTCTTTTTCAAATTAGGCTCATCTTCTTTTCGTAAACTAAATGTAGCTCTGTTGTGCGCTATATTTTTAAATTGAGACGCTATAGTCACTTTTCCGTTCATGTTAAATCATTTCTTGGTTGCACACTAGATTCGTATTCGTATCTTAATTATAGGAGAATCATTTCCCTTCGTAATCTTTATTATAACTAAACAACATAATTATCTGTATACCAAACTTGAGTATCTTCAATCTAGCAGAACTTTCTTTCTGATATTGAACCCCGCTTTTTTGTTCAGTCCATTAGACTTTGGAACTCTCTTCCTATTGATCTTAGAAAGGGCAGCACCAATCGCAAATTTGCTAATAGCTTATTTGAATATGTACTAACGATTTATGTAGGTTTATATCAATTAATTGTATGAGGACTCCATCTTTCTTTTTGGCTTTGGAATGCATTATCATACATTATATCATTGTCTTTAGTTCTCATTTTGGCTTATTCAGTATTATTAATTATTATTATGTTCTTAGGTATTATGTTTGTATCTTACTAGCGTTAAAATAATTCCCAAATACATGAAGACAAGCCGATGAGGCTTTCTTTTCCTAGTTAAGACACAAAGCTCTGTTTTCCGGAGGATGCTGTTGAATCTAAGCTTAATGAGATGTGTATCAGGGTTGGTGCAAAGGTAAGATCACAGGAAGTTTACGCCTTGTATGAAGCTTACCTGAAGATCATTGAGGAGTTTGATATCTCAAATGGATCAACTGAACTATATGAAGAAAACGTTTGTTCCCTCAGAGTAGACATTGCAGCTACGAAATTGTGAAATCGAACAATCCTCAAGAATATTTTTACTATACTGACAGATCAAAGACCAGCAAAAATCGTGAGGCTGATCCTTTGGCCACCAAAAAATGGTTTTTGACCGGAGATATACAGGATATAAATAAGTATGAAAAACATTTTACCGAGGTCACCCATCAGAACAAAAGATTTCTATATCAAAGAATAGCCAGGGTGCAGTGCGAAGGCTTAGACGCGATTTACTGGATCGGAATTAAAATAATACTTATTCGCGGATGAGACTGACAAGCATAGGTGATGAAATTCTGGGACGGAAGCCGTCCAAACTTTTCATAAACCCTATATTAAAAACTCCTAATGTCTTCTTTATGGACCAAAAAGCCACCTCTAATCGCAAAGAATCATTTCATATACGTTTTAATAGCCCGCCATTAATAAACGAAAGCGGAAAAATTAAGCTAAACCTGTCGGACTGAGGTCATCAATTTGGATTAATATAAAACGTAATTTATTTAAATAAGCGAAGACCCAGTGAAAAGTAGTCGACGATGATCTCGACATTTCTATTACAGTCACGTTTTCAGAGATTGGTTTGCATCCCTGTCTAATTCGCTTTCAATAAACATCAGCATAAATCTCCCTGACGTTATTTGGCGTGGCACTGTGGATAGAGGAAAGGTATAAACGAAATGTCGAAATAAAAAGGCAAATAACAGAAGTAAATTGAGTGCTATGCACATAGACTGAAGTGCCATAAGACACACCTGTGTCTGTTTTATAGAGAAATAGTAAGGATTTCTTGGAAATACAAAGAAATTTTCAGTAAGAAACTACGGGCATCGACATGCCTGCACTACAGTGGTGAGCGAAGGATGGCAAAGCATAGCAGAAAATAGATAAACACCACCACACGACCATCGACCGCCCCATGGGGATAAAAGCTCAGATGGATATCATCCTATTTTCCATTCCGTTACAATTGTTTCTCGTTGTTCATTTTTGTTGGCTGTTGGCTGTACCCTGTACCCTGTACCTTTCTGTTCCTGCTGGTTCTCTTCACGTTATTATGCCCCGGCACAAATGGTAAAAAGTGTTGCGAAGATTAAGCCACTTAATCTCTATGGCAGGGTTTACACAAATGTATACGGATATACTCAAATTCGCAACGTAACAGCTACAGAACTCAGATATTACCCACATTTGGTATGGCCCGGATGTGCATTGTACTATTATGGGATATGACCCGCCCCACGCCGAACCCACAGCACCCGTAATTGGAAAGTTCAGGGTGTTAAATGGAAATAATTGCACATGCAAGTTTGGTTAAAAGCATTTCTCTGTGTTCGGTTAAGTGATGTTTGCCTTTGTTTTTGTTTCGGCACGCATTTAGGAGTAAATTAGTTAATGTTGTAGGTAATTTCTCATCTGCCACCACACCTGCCGAATGCAGCCATCAATTCCGACATGGGTGGTGGTGTCTTGAATTGTGGAATCGAAACCGCAAACAGATACGGCTGCCAGAAATCCCACATAAACACGCCGAACACCGACCCAACTGAACTCAACTGAAAGTATTCAATTAACAAGTCAAAAATAACGAAAGTCTCGCCAGAGTAAATATTGAAATAAAAATTTCGGAATTATTCTCCAACGTTAAAGGGTTGACTTCCAATTAAATTATAAATCCACCAAGTGCAAATATTTGCTCAAAATTTTCAGTTAACTGAACTTTTTAGTACTTGAATGTTATTTGAAAATTGTAAGAACGCAAACGAAGATAAGTTGTTTTAGGGAAATACATAGCGTCCTCCCCCACTGGGGGATGGGGGGTTGGAGTTTTTATCGCCGGCCCCATAATTCGATGGGAGCGCGTACATTTGGACGATTAATCAATTTCTAGTGCCTCGTAGGTATTTTAACTCTTTCGGTTGGGTGCTCATTTGATTTATTCGAATTTTGTAAATAAACTGCGTAAACACGCAACTGGATAAACTTAAGCTTGCCAGTAGCCAATATTGAAATATTTCCAACTCTGATCCTCATTTTTGTAATATCTTATGCAGAAATTAAATAACTGTAGCCAAACATCGCTGTTGCCTTACTAGAATGCTTTATCTCAAAAATGAAAGCTATTTCCAATGGTTTTTATTAGCTTTTCATCTACCTTACATTAAATATGAGGAGGGGTGTTTTATTTTTTTCCTTATCTTTCTTGTTCGCAGATTGTGAACTCCTGCTCTTTCATGCTGTTTCATGCGCTTTAACGTGCCCCTAGTCTAGTCGGTCGGAAATAACCAAGGGTTACGTCATCGTACTTAACTTAAAAAAATAAAAATCACGCATTTCTGAGATGAAAAAAGTCGTCCACTTCTCCTTAAATATTATCACAAAGCTACCATAGTCAGCACTTATATAGCACAAACTATTAAAAGGTCCCACATGCTTTTTAGAACAGTGCTCCAGAAGTACAATTGAACGAAAACCGGATTCCAAAGCTAAAGGCTATGCGCTCTGAAATACCTCAGGATGGGAGTAGAGAAGCCTACTATCATTAGGCCCTGACAGATTATAACAAATAACTGTGGAAGACTTGTTACTGGTGTGACTGGTAGTTACTCAAAGGCTGTAAAAATTTTTAGGCTTGGTTTTGATGAGCAGAATTTCAAACGAGCCCAGTCCTATGGAACTTCAAGGCTTGTGTGAGAGTGCTCTTCATTCATTCATTCATTTTACAAAAAGGTACTGAAATAAAAAAGGATAATACATTAAGAACTGTAATCAATGATAAAGAGGAAAAAAATAAAACCAAAAATAAAAAAATACAAATACAATGCTAACACTAGAAAAGAAAAAATAACGAAGTAAATATTAAAGTAAGAAGACTACTATGCAGCCAAAGTCCGAAAACATAGCGAAGTGCAAGTTGAAGGCCACATTCAGTTTATGCCTAGAAATGGAATCAAGAGAACAAGTTATTTCACAACCATAGTTGAAAAACGGCACCAATAGCGACCTCACTAAAAATCTTCGAATCTGAGGTGGAACAAAACCTTAAGACAACGACAATTTACCAAGTGTTCCATATATTTCAGTAGTAATGCTATTAATATGGTCAGTACAGGCTAGTGTTTGATTGAAAATTACACCCAGATTTCTGTCCTCATCACTCATATGGAGGACAGAGCAAATATTAGGATGAATGGCATTCTTGAAGATAATGATAGCATTAGATTTAGAGGTATTAAATATTAACCAATATCCAGTTATATCCGTGCACTAAGTCAAAATTCATATAACCAACTGCTTCTTCAATTGAGACCTTGGGTCTGGATGTATAGTATAACTGAAAGTCATCTGCGGAGAGATGATATTTGCAGTGCCTGATCACAAGAGCTGTATCATTAATAAATATGCTGAATAGCAGTGATCCTAATATCGATCCTTGAGGGACACCACTGAGAAACTAAAAAACACAACAAACACTCTGCCAACGATCAGGAAGATAGTCCTTAATGAGCCGAGCAGCCGGGTTTATGAAGTTGAATTGAGAAATACGTTTAATAATTAAGAATAGGTGATCAACCTTTTCAAATGCCCTCCATGAATCCAAATTAGCTTACCAACGGCAGTATCTACTCGAATATCATCCGTTATTTTAATTGAAACAATTTCATCTAAAGCCAGATTGACAAGGGCATATGAGACTGTTGTCGTCAATGAAGGCTGTGGTTTGATTGTGAAGTAATTTTTCAAGTTCCTCAGAAAGGAAAGGAAGAATTGATATTGGGCGAAATTCGTTCGAGCCTCCCCTTCTAGGAATTGCTATTCCCTACTTTCCAATTTCTGGGAAAAACAAAAGTTGTTATTATGGTGTTGTAAATATGGGTAATTATAGGGAAGAACGATAGGTAAGATAAGTTTAACAAATCTGGGGTGAACAGCATCAAGTCCAACTGCATTTGATTTAACACAAGACAGGGCTCCGTAGCCATTCAGATTAGTTACGCGTGCAAAAGAAAACCCTTTGAAGTGATCGTTAACAAAAGGAGCTGAGAGATTGATTACATTCAGAAATCGCAAAATGCGATAAAAATTCCAACAGTCGGCAGTTCGATAACGCTTCCATCTATCATAAGCCTATGCGTAAGCAGGGACAAAGTGAACTGGTCATGCGTTCTATTCTAACGGGTACATATTTCTCGAACAAGTATTTAATCAAAATTTCTATGTGATCCCTGGCCGTTAACAGAAGCCAAAGAATAAACACTGTCTTATTCCAAAACAGAAACTGCATGCAATAAACTATCCATGTCCATATTGACAAATCTTGATAGATAAAAATATGTTCCTCGCTGTCTACTGGTCTAAGATTGAAAACTTAAAATATGAGATCGTGCCTAGAAAAATTGGAAACAGAAATCTAGTTGAAAAATTTAATCAGTATTGTCAACAATAGCTAGGTGTAAGAGGGAAGGATTGATGACTAAAATGCGTTGGAACAAAATTTACAACAGATAGGCAAATTTATTTGCTCTTGAACTGTAGCTAAGTAAGTCCGTGTTAAAGTCGCTACAAATTATCAAGTGGGCATATTGATGCCAAATATCAGCAGTAACTGTCTCAAGAGAACTCATGTCCAAAATATGGGGTGGCTTATACACCAATTCCACGAAAATATACTCAATCTCGGCACGCCCATCCGATTGAGCTACTAGACGAACCTGAAGTGAGCTGTTCACATAAACAGCAACAACACCACCAACTCTTTTGAAATTTTGCAAAGAAATGAGATCGTTACAAGCGTGCTTTAAGCAAACGCAAACCACCCCTTGGAGAGAATTATCAAAAAACCGGCCAAGTGCGAGTCGGATTCGCGCACGAAGGGTTCCGTACCATTATCTATAAAAACTGCAAAAACAAATCATGTCTGTTGTATGGGAGCTCCACTTAAATATTAATTTGATTTTAATTTAATTATTTATTTTTAAAGTGAATAATATAACTAAATATTCTGTGAATATTTCAAGCGTCTACCTGTTGCCGTTATCAATATCGGGCAAAAACGAGCAAAAAAATCACGTTTGTTGTATGGGAGCCCAATTAAATATTTATTTTATTCTGTTTTTTAGTATTTGTTGTTATAGCGGCAACAGAAATACATCATCTGTGAAAATTTCAACTGTCTAACTATCACGGTTCATGAGATATAGCCTGGTGACGGACAGACGGACGGACAGCTTAATAGTAATATAGGGTCCTGTTTTACCCTTTGGGTACGGAACCCTAATTATCAAATATATGTCTAAATTCATTGATTTTTGGAAGTAAACTTTGCACATTAAACCATTATATACATTGCTACCTTTTCTGTACATAATATTCAATAAAATACGAGCATTATTCATCAAGCCATCAGACGTAGAAACTCTATTAAAGGTGTTAAGACCCATATGACATGATTTTATCTCCGGGATTTACACGTAGGCACCATTCTCAGCCCTAATGAGGGACTGACGGGTTCCAGGAGGAGCCCTCAATCCAAAGAGCTCCCGGCACCGATTTCGTCCTAATAGGACGATTTAAAATCCTGAATCGTACCCTACATTGAATAAAAAAGGGGAAAAAATAAATGAAAAAATGGAATAATAAAATGAGATGATGAAATGACTCCTATACTGTTCTATTATAGGAGGACGGTGTCAACCTAAGCGGTAACTCTTGCTCCTTCTCACACTTCATCCAGAAACTAGATGATTAAAGCGACATAGATTTTCTACACCATGTAGTTTTCTGGTTTAATATTTTTTACATCTCAATGTGATAAAGTTCGAGACCATAGAGTAGAAAACAAAGAGGATTTTTCTCTAACAGTTGCCTGAGTATTTAGTTGTATTTTCTGGAATGATCTACATTATATGATTATCTACAACTTTCCATATAGAATTCTAAGAGGATGGAGTTATCCTAATGGGATATGTGTTATTTCTTCTCGCACTGGCTCAAAAATAACAGATTAAGATATCTTTAATATGTATAGTTATAAAAACCGGCAATTATAAGAGTGTGCAAAATCTTGAGTGTATATCGTCTTTTCATCTTCAGATTTGATAAATTTTTCCTGTCCTCTTGTTACACGATTGCAGTTTAGAAATCTTTTATTAACAGAGGCATTGAGAAACAACAAGCGCACCTTCTCTTTTTATTATAACTCTACGGTGGACACTGTTCACTGGGTGGGAAGTTTAGTGATCTTTTTATAGAGACATTAAAAAAAAGATGTTCCGCCAAGTCGAAAGATCTTGTGGTAATAGTTTCTGAACAGATATCGGGTGTTAATGATGAATGTGGAACTTGTGGTATGTTTCTTCACGACACACTCCACCTTAGATGAATCCTCTTTATGTTACACCCATTACCTAATTCCCCATCACTTCTGGATGACAATTTATTCGTAATTGTAATTGTTGCCCCAACCTCTTGCAGCTTTCTATGTGTGTGTGAAAACACTTGCAAAATGAATTCGACGTTCGGCGGAGACCCACCCCCTCGTGCAGTCAAAGCATTGCCAACACATAATCCATACACGTAACTAGTATCCTCGTCAAGAAGAAAATTTTCCATATTTGAAAGGTAATCTTCGTTGAGTGAAAACATCTTCATAAATGAGGTTGATATCCTAGTTCATGAGATATGGGGTTTCGTTCTGGCTGATTTGCAACAAAAAGATGTTTTTACAGTCTTTCTTTCCTAGGTTAGTAAGTTCACATACAATTCGCAAGCATAGAAAGAGCACGAGAAAAAAATAAAAAAAGCAAACCCAAAATTCTACCTAAAGGACCAAGTGAAGGCGCCCTTCCAAGTTTCCTTACAATTGGTATTACCCCTTGCGTAATAATATGACTAAAATCACTCGATATTGTTCGTTAATCCTTCAACTGGTTTTAAATAATCGTAATTTGCCGAGGATCGCCTCATTACTGCAGAATGCAAAATCTAAAGTGTTCTATAATATTCCACATCATTTCGAACGTCACAAGATGAAACTAAAACTTACAACAAAAAAGTTTATTCTTAAAAATGTTTTACTCCAATAATAAGCTTCTTCTCAACTAAAACTTTTCTTTTTAAACTCGAAGAGATTGATTTTGAAATACTGTCAATTCACTCAAAAGAATCCTATTTTGCAGTGTTATTAGCTTTGCCTTCA